>BGZK01002862.1:0-39466 GCA_005406025.1 Eumeta japonica | reverse complement strand
TGTAACCGATCGTATCGCACGCTTTAGTAACTTCTACTCGCAGCGCGGTGAGTAGTAACAGTTCGTGTGTGATATTTGTGTGTGATGCTGCGTATAGCGTATTGTAAGTGATAGTCGGTCATGGCCCGCACGAAGCAGACGGCTCGTAAATCGACCGGCGGTAAGGCGCGCCACGTAAACAGCTCGCGACGAAGGCCGCCCGCAAAACGCACCGGCCACCGGTGGAAACCTCGCTACAGGGCCGGAACTGTCGCCCTTCGCGAGATCCGTCGCTATCAGAAACGCAGACTGTTGATTCGTAAGCTGCCATTTCAGCGACTCGTTCGCGAGATAGCGCAAGACTTCAAGACCGACCTGCGGTTCCAGAGCTCCGCCTGATGGCCCTCCAGGAGGCTAGCAGAGGCGTACCTGGTCGGTCTCTTCGAAGATACGAATCTGTAAGCGCGATACACGCCAAACGCGTCACCATCATGCCGAAGGACGCTACAGCTCGCCGTCGCATCCGTGGCGAGCGCGCCTAAGCGAGCTTGAGTTTGCACACACGACGTCGCGGTTCGACATTACATTACATTACTACTTTGTGTGTGTCCGTGTCCGTGTCGTTGTCGTGCGCGCGCGTTTCCCTTAAAACGAACGCATAAAACGGCCCTTTCAGGGCCACAGCTGTTGTCGTAAATTGTTTCTATCTATACTACGTTACTACGTACTCGATCGATCGATCAAAGCCTATATTAAATTGCCACATCAGACATAATAGATAGGCTGGGCATTGTTGGACAACTACTGTTTGTTTGTTCAGTATGTGTATCTATCTATTTTTATTTGTTCTTCATATTGCATATTTAAATGCATCATCATCACTCCATAAAACTAAATAAAAAAAAAAAAAAAAATCGATCGATTAATCGATTTTTTTCATTATATAATTATCGATATTAAGTAAATTATATTTTGACACTATACAAAACTAGAGAATTCATCGAATCGAATCGTATGGCGCTGGCGTAGCACCTACAGCTCCCCGCTCCCCGCTCCCCGCGCAGACATTTTCTGGTGGGGCAAAATATCCGAGGACATAAAACGTGGAGTGGATACTCGGTTCGCGTTCAGTTCTCGTCGGATCGTCGCCGTAATCGGTCGAGGATAGATAGTATTATAGTATACGTGCGGTCGAACGGGGTTTATTTTTTGTGTTCATTAACGTAGCGACAGCAGCAACAGCAGCGGCAGATGACGGGCCGTGGAAAGGAGGCAAGGGACTCGGAAGGTGCGAAGCGTCTGGAAAGTGCTCGCGATATCCAGGGCATCCCAAGCCGGCTATCCGTCGTCTCGCTCGCAGGGCGGCGTGAAACGTATATCCGGTCTGATTTACGAAGAGACGCGCGGAGTGCTGAAAGTGTTCCTCGAGAACGTGATCCGTGACGCGGTCACCTACACCGAGCACGCGAAGGTCACCGCTATGGACGTCGTTTACGCGCTGAAACGTCAGGGGCGCACCCTCTACGGGTTCGGCGGTTAAAGGCCCGGCCCGCGACGAATCTACGAATCTACGATCTACGAGGTCTCGTCTCGCCCTCGCCTCGCGGATCAGATGGAAAAGGCCCTTTTCAGGGCCACAAAACATTCCTTATATATGATTGTTTCTTTACGACATTGTCTCTCTTCTCTCCCTCTCGACGGTTCGAGTCGAGCCTATTATTTTTTATTTTATTTTATTTATTTTTTTAAGTTAGGTCTTCGAAGGTTAGGTTAAACCGAGTTAGGTTCGATGGAGTCGGGTTAAATTTCTCCATTTATGTATCAAATAGTCCTCACTCACTCACTCACTCACTCGCTCATTTGTCATTCATTCAGATCGACCGCACGTGTACTATCGTAACAATCTCCCGAAACAAAGAAATAAGAATGAAAATATAGTATTGTTATTGCCTCACTCGGGCAATATCCGATCTATCGGACTTGAAGTTTCTTTCCTCTCCCGTTTCCCGTTGCGCTGCCGCATCGCTGCAACCGGCGAGTATTAACGACAAGAATTTCGGTAGTATCGTAATGTGTTATTTATATTTATATATATATATAGTTGTTGACGGCAGAATTACGACCGCCCTGCGCGTTGTCGCTGCGTCCGCCGATTAGTTGATGGAAATGTAAATGTGGGATAGCGGCTGCGGGATAAAAAACTGAATAAAGGCCGTGCTATATAGCAAAGTTTTCTGAATATTAAAAGACCGAGAGGCACCCGCAGCATAGTAGCATAAGTAGTTAACATTGTATATAAATGTATGTGTAAACTAATAACAATAAAATGCGATGAGTCAGAGGCGGGGTGCGCGGGGTCGGACCTCTCATGGCCGCGCGGTAAGAGACGCGCGCGCGCGCACGGGAAGGCAGCCGCGCTGGCGCGCTGCGCTATGCAGCGGCCCGCCACAGTCAGTCCGCCTTCAACCGCCGACGAGGAAACACTCTCTCTACTCCGAGTTCTGAAACGAAGTTCTGGTCCGCCCTCCGCCCGCCGTTAGTCTCACAGTGCAAAAGTGACTTTGTGTGTGTTGTGTATTTTCCTCATTTAAATCCCAGCCTGCCTAAAAATATATGCCGAACAAAAATCTGGTCCTTCGAGCCGGATTGTGAGGAAAATTGTGAAAACTGTGTTGTGAATAAAGTGAAAATGGCATCAACCAGAAGCAAAACGCGATTAAGAGAGTGCAATACAGCGGAAGAAAGTACGATCGCCGACTCCGGGCTGGTGTCGTTCGGCGGGCCGCATCTCCCTCCACGGTCCGTCGCCGTACAGTGAATCCCGACGCGCCCGCCGCGCTCATACCGATGAGTGGCGGGTAACGATCGATCACAGTGCTAGTGAAAGAGTGCCAACGACATCGCCCGTCCCTCCGGCGCGCGCGTGTCACGTGCCGCGTCCGTATCGTCGCGCTCAACCCAAGCCAGCAGAGCCGCCGCATCTCCGTATGGAATATGAGGCCGCGGAGGAGCTCGCTGCGATACAGAAACAGGACGCAGAAATACGGCGCGAGTTGGTTAAGAAAAGGCTGGCCATGAATTTGGCAGAAATAGAAGCAGCCACCGAATGTGACGAAGCCGAAGAACATGCTGTCCACCGAACGGAAGATTCCGCTCGTCGTGTGGAAGCCTGGATCGAGAGCACACCACCGGTAGTGAACGTCATCAACGCCGCCGCGAATCAAGCGGGGATACCTCGGCGTGAAGGCGTGGCGGACCGAGAGTGCAACCGGGCTCAGTGGCGAGACGTGAACATAGCAGTGAAAGGGGCGGGGCCTAGCCGAGCTCGCCGATGCTATAAACAAACTGGCGAGACCGCGGCCGATACCGCGCCAAGTTTATGAGCTGCCCTCCTTCACGGGAACGTTAACGAGTGGCGGCTGTTCAAAAACTCATATGAAGCGACGACATCGACATATGAGTACAAGCCGTATGAAAATTTAGCGCGGCTACGGATGGCCGTGCAGGGAAAACCCGCACCGTATGTCACCTACTAGCTGCAAACTCAAAACCCGAAGACATCATGGCAGCACTAGAAAGAAGTTTGGTCGGCCCGAGCAGCTGGTCGACGAAGTGCTGAAGGAGGTGAAAGTGATGTCGAGGCTCACGGACAGCGGTCGTGAAATTAACGATTTCGCCATCACGACGCGCAACTGCGTGGCCGTACTACAAGAGATAGACGAAGAGGGCCACATACATAACCCGGTCCTCCTGAAAGATATTGGACTCCTCTTCTACGCAATAAATTTGCTGAATACTGGATGATGAAGAAGAGGTCGTCGGGAGGCCAAGCTGATCGTACTAGCCGACTTTCTGGAGAGGAAGCCGAGTTAGCCGCCGTCTACGCCCGGGCCGCCGCCAGTTAAGCGCGAGGCACCGGGAGGATAGCCGAGCGCGCACCGCGGCGACGTGAAGCCTTCAAAGTGAACACGCAAACCGAAGTGACGGCAAAGTGTCCGAAGTGCGCGTCCGAGCATAAGCTCGCCGCGTGTGACGCCTTTAAGGCGCTAAATAGTGATGAGAAATGGGACTTTGTAAAACGTGAAAACTCTGTTTCAAGTGCATAACAAAACACCCGCGCGCGTACTGCCGTGCGAAAGGCTGCGCAAAGTGTAACCGCGGCCACCATACGCTGCTCCATCCGAGCACGGGCAGCGACGCGCGACCCGCGCGGGCGCGCACCGAACGAATCGGCCGTCAGCGAAACCGTGACGAATATCGGGACCGGTGAGTCAAAGCGCTGCTGAAAATTGTGCCAGTGACTATCCGGGCCGCCGATAGAAATAAAAGTGCACGCGCTGTTAGACGACGGTGCGACGGTGACGTTGTTGGACGACAGTGTCGCGAGTCATATCAACGCCAAAGGACCGCGGGCCGAGTTAAAATTAATAAGTGCGCGCGGTCACAAATAAGTGATCGAAACTCGCGACGAATAAAATAAAAGTGCGCGGACCGAACGGTGTCGAACGCGACATCCAGTGTCGCACGATCACGCGACTCGATCTGCCGTCGCAGTCACCACGGCGGACGAGATCTCCAGCCATCACCACCTGAATGAGTGCCACCTGGGCGCTTCGTGACGCCAGGCCGCTGCTCATCGGCCAGGACAATTGAACTCATCACCGGCAGCGACGTCCGGCGTGGAAAATCAGGTGAGCCAGTCGCGTCTTTGACGGGTCTCGGTGGGTGGTGCACGGTAGAAGGGTAGGACGACAACGAACGACGGAATGATACATTGTCTCGCGGACTTAGAGTTAGCGGTGAGGGAACACTTTGAAATAGAGTCGTTAGGTATAACGCAGAGAGAGCGCGAAAACGCCGAAGTGAAACGAGCGAGTCGTATCCTGAATGACACGACGCGCCGTATAGGGAACAAATGGGAGACGGGTCTCCTTTGGAAGGAAGATGACCCGCGATTCCCGGACAATTACAATGGAGCCAGAAAACGGTTGACGAATATAGAGAACAAGATGGACCGCGACCCCGCGCCGCCGTACACGGCGCAAATCGAAAAATTAATAGAAAACGGGTACGCGCGTAGGTTGGAAAATAGAGCGCAAGTGCGCGACTGTTTCTTCTCCACATTTCGCCGTTACAAATCGAACAAGCCTAACAAGATTCGAGTCGTGTTCGACGCGGCCGCCCGTTTCGAGGGAAGTCGCTAAACGACTACTTGCTTTCGGGTCCCGATTTGTTAAATAGTCTGACAGGGATTCTGTTCAGATTTAGAATAGGAAGCGTAGCCTTCACGGGAGACATCCGGGACATGTTTCTGCGAGTACGTGTCTGCGCTCCCGATCAACGAGCGCAGCTATTTCTGTGGCGAGGTGCCGATCGCGACAGCGAGCCGTGTGTACGCGATGACTTCGCTGATTTTGGCGCGTCGTCATCGCCGACGTCCGCGATCTACGTACTCAACAAAATGCGGAAACATGTTCAGATGAGTACCCAAATGCTGAAATGGCAGTGAAACGGGATCACTACGTGGACGACTTCATCTGTTCAACAGACTCAGTGCCGGAAGCCGCAAATTAATAAGCGACGTCACCATAGTGCACGCGCGGGGGCTTCGATATCCGGGGTGGGCGACTAACGCGCCGGAATTAAAAGAAAGCCTGTCGGCGGAGTCGTCCGCGGAGGCCGCCACCGTGTCACTGCACAAGACGAAAACAGAACGGGCGCTAGGCTTGATGGGAACCGGAATGCGACAGTCTAGGGTTCGACGTCACATTCAAGAAGCTTCCGCGTGACATTGTAAACGGGAAAAATAAGCCTACGAAAGGCAATTTTGAGCCTGATCATGTCGATCGACCCGCTCGGTCTCTCTGTCCCGTGACAATAAAGGGTAAAATTCTAATGCAACGAATCTGGAGATCGGGGATAGGATGGGACGACGTACTACTCGAGCGCGACTACGCAAAATGGGTAGACTATTTAGACGAGGTGAGGAAGCTATCTCAGCTGCGAATACCGCGATGTTACGCGCTTAGGTCATCCAAGATAGAGCTCCACGTATTCGGAGACGCGAGCGAACACGCGTACGCGGCCGTCGCCTATTGGCGCGCGGTACGACCCGACGGCACGGTACATCTCGCGCTCGTCGCCGGCAAGTCACGAGTTGCACCAAACAAAGTCATGTCGATCCCGCGGCTCGAACTGCAAGCGGCGCTTTTGGCCTGTCGCCTAGCGACGAATATCAAAAGGAGCACGGGATCGCGACAGAACGTAGGGTGTTATGGTGCGACTCAAAGACAGTCCTGCGATGGATCAGATCGGACCCGCGGGCATATGCCGTTCGTAGCGCACCGCCTCGCTGAACTCGACGAGCGCTCCGATCGTAACGAGTGGCGTTGGGTGAATTCCGCGGATAACCCGCGGACGACGCGACGCGCGGACTGCGATCTGGAGCGGTGGCTGAACGGGCCCACGTTTCTTCTACGGAACGAAGACGCGTGGCCGATCGATAATGACGTCGTCGATGAACGCGTAGCCGACGACGAAGTGAAAGGGGAATCGATCAACGTAGTATGCACCACTCATACCGGGGACGTCATAGATGTGACTAGGTTCTCCTCGTGGACCCGCCTGGTGCGTACGTACGCCCGGGTGCTGTACTTCATCCGCAGGCTGAAACAACAGCAGCCGTTCGGCGCCGATGATGTTATCGACGCTGAAACACGCCTGCTCAGGGCATCACAAAGAAGGGCGTTCAGCGATGAAATGCGGGCCGCCGCCGTAGGCGCGGCCACTCGGAAGCAGTCTACGGGCGCTGGACGTCATGCTGACTGACGACTGGCTACGAGTGGGCGGCCGCTTACGCCGCTCGCCGACCCTAAGTTTCGATGAAAACACCCCATCATATTAGACGGCCGGGATCACGCCGTCCGCCTGCTCGTCGAGCATTATCACCGGCGAGCGGGCCACGCCAATCACGAAGCAGTTGTAAACATCATCCGGGAAAGATTCTGGATCACGAGACTCAGACCGACGGTGAAGAAAGTGGCCAACGCCTGCCGCCTGTGTCGAGTTCGACGCGCACAGCCGGTCACGCCGAAGATGGCCGACCTCCCAGGGCCTCGCCTTTCGTCAAAGGCCATTTACGCACACAGGGGTGGACTACTTCGGGCCACTGGAGGTGACCGTCGGGCGACGTCGAGAGAAGTGGGCGGCGTTATTCACGTGTCTGACGACGCGCGCTGTCCATATGGAGGTTGCGTCCTCGCTATCCGCCGACTCCATGATAATGGCGCTGCGAAGATTTATGGCAAGACGAGGTCAACCCGACACGCTATATAGCGACCACGGCACAAACTTCGTGGGCGCAGCCGCAGAACTCTCCCGAGCTCGCCTGGAGATAGAAGAGCGAATGTCCGACGAGGCGACGACTCGGGCGATACGATGGCTGCGCATACCCCCCACGCCCCGCATATGGGCGGAAGCTGGGAACGCCTGGTCAGGTCCATAAAGGTGGCTTTGAGCGCCACACTGCATACCAGAGCTCCGAAAGACGAAGTACTACACACACTGCTGCTAGGGCCGAATTTGTTGTGAACTCTCGACCGCTCACACATATCGGTCCTCCCGAGTGACCCACGGCGCTGACCCCGAATCATTTCCTGCTGGGGTCAGCCGCCGGCCGATGGCAGCCGGGACATTTCGACACCTCTGAAGAATGTTCCCGAAAACAGTGGCGAGCGAGTCAGGCGCTCGCAGAGATGTTCTGGCAGAGATGGCTGCGAGAATACCTCCCCACGCTGCAGAGACGTCACAAGTGGACAGGGGGAGGCCACCGATCAAAGTCGGAGACGCGGTCGTCATCACCGACCCCGCTTACCACGTAACACGTGGCCGAGGGGCATCGTCGAACGGGTCTACCCAGGGATCGACGGGCAAGTGCGAGTGGTGGACATTCGCACGGCCCATGGACGGCTGAGACGACCAACTGCGCGCCTGGCGGTCCTGCCTACCGAAGTGGAGTCGTCGCACGCTCCGACCGGGGTGGATTGTTGACGGCAGAATTACGACCGCCCTGCGCGGCTGTCGCTGCGTCCGCCGATTAGTTGATAAGGAAATGTAAATGTAGGATAGCGGCTGCGGGATAAAAACTGAATAAAAGGCCGTGCTATATAGCAAAGTTGCCTCTGAATATTAAAGACCGAGAAGGCACCCGCAGCCGCATAAGTAGCATAAGTAGTTAACATTGTATATAAATGTATGTGTAAACTAATAACAATAAAATGCGATGAGTCAGAGGCGAGGGGTGCGCGGGGTCGGACTCTCATTGGCCGCGCGGTAAGAGACGCGCGCGGGAAGGCGGCCGCGCTCGGCGCACAGCGCTGTTATATGCGAGCGCGGCCCGCCACAGTCAGTCCGCCTTCAACCGCCGACGAGGAAACACTCTCTCTACTCCGAGTTCTGAAACGAAGTTCTGGTCCGCCCTCCGCCCGCCGTTAGTCTCACAGTGCAAAAGTGACTTTGTGTGTGTTGTGTATTTTCCTCATTTAAATCCCAGCCTGCCTAAAAATATATGCCGAACAATAGTTATAGTAAGCAGTTAAAATGGAAAACGAATCTATCTAAGTATCCACTACTCGTACGTACATGATGTGAAGGCTCGATCGAGATTGTCGAGCACGAGCGTATTCCGAGTTTTATTTTATTATTTTTTTTTGTTTTTTTAATTATTATTATTTTTTTTTTTATTTTTTTTATTATTCATTTATTTATTCCTTGCACTCTCTACGCGACTATTTCGAATAGTGTCGTTCGCCACGTTCGGCCCACTTCTCGGGCGGTTAGGTTCAGTTAGTGGAATAGCAAGGCGAGAGTGAACGTCTACGGGCGTCGGTCCGATGGATCTGTGTGTTTTACCTGGTCCGATTTCGGACCTCTGAAACGAACAGAGTCTCACGTTAGCCTCGCGACGCGTGCGGTCGACGATGGAACGTTATCGTGGCCGTCTATCGAGAGGGTCACGATGGCGCCGAACGATTTGTAAAATTGAAAATTAACTAAATTAAAGCGAAGCACCGGCGTCGCAACGACGTCAGCCGGACTTTCGTGCGTTCGATACGGTATATAGCGGCGTCCTCGTCCCATTTATCGGAACGCGACGATAGACGACTCAAACCGAATCGTAATTTCTACTTCGGACCGCGACATCGATCCCGGATAAGGTTCTGATCGTTAAAAGCCGAGAGGGTCAAGTGAAAAGTTGTAACAACGTCGACGAGAAACGATCCGTCGGCCGCGAGGCGCTCATTACGGTATATCCGACCGTTCGCGAGGTGGTCGATAGTGGCGCCTCACGTTTCGCGTACCTCGCGTTCGTTCGAATCTGCATTCGCCGCGTTCCGTTCGTTTGTGAAATAATAATTGTACTTTTACAATTCTAGTTGGTTGTTCGTAAGTCAGTCAGTCAGTCAGTCAGTCAGTCAATAAGACAGATATAAAGTGTTGTTGTTATTGTTGTGCGTGGGTTAAATAAATAAGTGATATTGTGGTGATTTCTTGTCGGTGTTCTCCACTCCACCTTCGACAATGGCCGATACCGCAGTCGCATCCGAAGCACCGGCGCCGACGACTCCCGCCGCCGCGGCGAAGAAACCGAAGGCTACCGCGGTCGGTGGCGGCGGCGGTGTCGTCGAAGCCGAAGGCGAAACCGACGCATCCGAAGACTTCCGAGATGGTCAACAACGCGATCAGGGAGCTGAAGGAGCGCAGCGGTTCTTCTCTGCAGGCCATCAAGAAATATATCGCCGCCCAATACAAGGTAGACGCCGAAGCATGCGCCTTTCATAAGGAAATATCTGAAAAGCGCAGTCGAATCCGGAACTTTGATACAGACGAAGGGTAGGGCGCGTCCGGTTCGTTCAAGCTCGAGTCTAAGTCATCTTCCGGTTCGAAAAGTCCTCCGGCGGCGGCGGCGGTGGAGCGGTGGAGTCGCCGTAGGCCGAGCAGGCGAAACGAGCCGGCTCTAAGTCTGCGTCCTCCGCCGCTTCGTCGAGAGCCGGCGGCGGCGGCAAGACTCCGCCGCCGCGATCGCCTCTTCCGGCGCGGCGGGCAAGGAAAGCGCGGCCGCCGCGGCCGGTTCTCCGACGACGAAATCTAAAGCGCCGACCCCAAGAGAAGAGGCCGCCGCCGCCGCCGCGGCCGCAGCGGCTGCCGCCTCCGCCGCCGCGAAGAACCGCCTCCGCCGCGGCGAAGGCGAAGGCGGCCAAAGCGAAGGGCGGCGTAGCGCCGAAGGCGAAAGACCGCCAAACCGCCGACTAAAACCGAAAGCTCAGCGAAGCCGAAGAAGGCCGCGACGCCGAAGGCGAAACCCGCGACCGCGAAGGCCGCCGAAAAGTTATATAATAATGCCGCCGCCGCCTGACTGTTCGACCAACAACCAAAAGCACCGGGGCTATCACATACCTCGGATGCGTATGCCTATGGTTTCTGACGACTGCCTACACCCACCTTATCGATCGATTATTACTTAATAAATAAATATAATTAATTAAGTATCTACCTCTTTCCTACGAAATATCGATAATATACTACTAGTATTTATAAAACTCGTCTCACTTGTAATTCCCCGAAATGATAGCAAAATAAATAAATTGTTACGTTTGTTCCCTGTCGACACATGTCGATTCGATCGATCGATCGATCGATCGATCGATATTATCGATTTCGGTTCGCGAGTAGAGTTTCCGACTGTGTCTGTCGACACGTCCGATCCTCTCTAAAGATGACGCGGAGATGATACACATATTTATTTATTTATTCATTCAACATCGCCGTCGCCGTCGCCGTCGTCTCGGACCGTGTCGCAGAATACGGCTCCTCCGCTCCCCGCTCCCGCCGCCGCGCGGGGCTCCGCCGACTGCCCGACTGTCAGAATGCTGCCGCTCGCTGCTGTCACTCGCTCTAGGGATGTCCGTACATATTTATAATAAATATATCGATATCGATGAACGATATATTTTTTTTTTCCATTTATCTATCTATCAAATGGAAATATTGTCGTCAGACGGTCGATACGAGTCAAAACAGAGTTCAGAGATAGAAAATTTTTTTTTTTTTTTTCATCATCGATATCTCTTGCCGCCGACCACGGCCGGCTCGAGCCCCGCCGTACCCGCGCATCGCACCGCACTCCCCGTGCGTAGCCCCATCCGCCGTTGCGCGTGCGTGAACCTCCGCTCGGCGAACGTGAATCAGTAAAGACCGTTTTATCGTAATTCACGCTGAAACTACATTCATTCATTGTCGTTAACGCGCGCGCGCGTGGTGTGTACATAGTTTTATTCAGTGTCGTTGTTGTCGTTCGACTCGCTCTCGAACTATGTCCGGCCGTGGAAAAGGTGGTAAAGTGAAGGGAAAGGCGAAGTCGCGTTCGAATCGAGCCGGTCTTCAACCCCGTCGGCCGTATTCGCGGGCTGCTGCGCAAGGGTTCATGCCGCGTCGGCGCCGGTGCCCCGTCTACCTGGCCGCCGTTATGGAATATCGCCGCCGAGGTGCTCGAGTTGGCCGGTAACGCGGCGCGACAACAAGAAGACCAGGATCATCCCTAGACATCTTCAGCTCGCGATACGCAACGACGAGGAGCTGAACAAGCTCCTTAGCGGCGTGACGATCGCCCAGGAGGCGTACTGCCGAACATTCAGGCGGCGCTGCCGAAGAGACCGAAAAGAGGCGTAAGCCACAGTCTGCCGTAGCGTACGCTGACTCTGAGAAACGGCCCTTTCAGGGCCACAATATTGTTCGTTTGAGAACGAGTTTCGCATACCGGCATCATCGTCGACACCTGTCGATATTATTACACTTTAGTAAGACAAACAACACAAATTAATTTATTAATTAACCTTGATCATTTATGTATATCTCTATCCTAATAACGCTTGTCGCTTGCAGCAGGGGCGAACATTATCGAACTAAGTCTACATTCTTCTTCCCTTAGTCGTGATCGAAATAACTAACCTACTACTTGTTCGATTTCGATAAAAACAAGCCATAAAATAAAGATAAAGCGACCTTAGCGATAGGTGCAGTAGAGTCTTGCAATGCTTTTGGCCCCTTTGCCTCTTTGCTGTCAAAACGACGATTATTAATCGTCTCTATAGGCGGCCATAAATGTAAACAATTTTATATTACGAGAGAGTTATTGTCATTCAACGGGAATAATAATAGTGATAGTGATAGTGATAGCGATAGCAATAGTAATAGTGATAGCGATAGTAGTAATAGTAATAGCGATAGTAGTAATAGTAATAGTAATAGTGATAGTAATAGGCGGTATGCATCGCGTGAGAGGGAAAGAGACGGTATAACTCTGACGTGAGACAGGAGGCGCGCGCGATGCGGGGGCGAGGGGTAGCGATTGATGAAACGCCGCCCCCGCGCGCTAACCGTCAAAACGGACGGTTAAACGGTTAAATTGTTCAAAATGGAGGTATACGATTGGCCGACGATAGAACCGTGGCTCGTTTAACGATTGCCCGACGCGGCTCGCCTAAGCCGTAACTAGCGGCTTCAGCGTTTTACAATATACAAATTCGTATATTACTCGCTCGCTAATCCCGCCCGCTTACGTTCGTGTTCGTGTTAGCGTGCGTTGTGTGTTTCTGGTAGTAGTACTATCATCATGCCGCCCAAGACTAGTGGAAAGGCGGCGAAGAAGTCCGGTAAGGCTCAGAAGAACATCTCCAAATCTGACAAGAAAAGAAGAAGCACAAGAGGAAGGAGAGTTACGCCATCTACATCTACAAGGTGCTCAAGCAGGTCCATCCGGACACCGGTATATCTAGCAAGGCCATGTCGATCATGAACTCTTTCGTGAACGACATATTCGAGCGTATAGCCGCCGAAGCGTCTCGCCTCGCGCACTACAACAAACGTTCGACGATAACATCGAGGGAGGTGCAGACCTCTGTCCGTCTGCTGCTGCCCGGCGAGTTGGCGAAGCACGCAGTCAGCGAAGGTACGAAGGCCGTGACCAAGTACACCAGCTCTAAGTGAGCGTGAGCGCTTGCGCGCCGCTCGCCGAGGTTACGTGCCGCCGCTCTGCTCTGCTCTGCTCTGCTATGCTCGCTGCGACACATCATACCACAACAGTCGGTCAAACAAACAAACGGCCCTTTTCAGGGCCACAAATTTTATATCAACTCTGTTTCCTTGACAAACATACATACATAGATAGATACTGTACACCTTCCGCTCGTCATCGTACACCGCAAACGAATAATTCATTCATTCCGTTCATTTATAATATCAATATCATTGTTAATTAATAACAACAATGATATAATCGCGTTAATCGATCAGCTCCCGACTATCCGTATTCGCGCGATCATCGTTTCTCCGTTTTTCGTTTTAGTGTCTTTTAGTGCGTTTATATATATATATATAAAAAAAAAAAAAAAATAATAATAATAGTAATAAAAAAAATAATAAAAAATTAAAAATAAAAAAAAAAATTAAAAAAATTAATAAAAAAAAATAATATATACATAACGCCCTAATAAGACAGCCTCATTTAGGGTAGGTATCGATCGAAAAGGAAAATGGAAATTCTAACGAGAAAATCCATAGGACCGGCAAGATAATAAGGTGGGGATCGACGGACGGACGGACGGATGGAGGGAGGGAGGCGTAAGATTATAAATTTGATCGTATGCGGTCGCCGCCTCACACCATACAGTCCCCTGTAACCGATCGTATCGCACGCTTTAGTAACTTCTACCCGCAGCGCGCAGTGAGTAGTAACCGCGGATTCGTGTGTGATATTTGTGTGTGTGCTGCGTATAGCGTATTGTGGCGTAGATAGTCGGTCATGGCCCGCACGAAGCAGACGGCTCGTAAATCGACCGGCGGTAAGGCGCCACGTAAACAGCTCGCGACGAAGGCCGCCCGCAAAGCGCACCCACCGGCGGCGTGAAGAAGCCCCACCGCTACAGGCCGGGAACTGTCGCCCTTCGCGAGATCCGTCGCTATCAGAAGAGCACGGAGCTGTTGATTCGTAAGCTGCCATTTCAGCGACTCGTTCGCGAGATAGCGCAAGACTTCAAGACCGACCTGCGGTTCCAGAGCTCCGCCGTGATGGCCTCCAGGAGGCTAGCGAGGCGTACCTGGTCGGTCTCTTCGAAGATACGAATCTGTGCGCGATACACGCCAAACGCGTCACCATCATGCCGAAGGACATACAGCTCGCCCGTCGCATCCGTGGCGAGCGCGCCTAAGCGAGCGCTTGAGTTTGCACACGACACGGTCGCGGTTCGACATTACATTACATTACTACTTTGTGTGTGTCCGTGTCCGTGTCGTTGTCGTGCGCGCGCCCCTTAAAACGAACGATAAAACGGCCCTTTCAGGGCCACAGCTGTTGTCGTAAATTGTTTCTATCTATACTACGTTTACGTACCTCGATCGATCGATCAAGCCTATATTAAATTTGCCACATCAGACATAATAGATATAGGCATTGTTGGACAACTACTGTTTGTTTGTTATATCGTCGTATGTATCTATCTATTTTATTTGTTCTTCATATTGCATATTTAAATGCATCATCATCATCGATCACCCATAATAAAAATCGATCGATTAATCGATTTTCATTTTTATATAATTATCGATATTAAGTAAATTATATTTGACTACACTATACAAAAAACTAGAGAATTCATCGAATCGAATCAGTATCCTTATAGCACCTGCTCCCTTCCACACTACGCGCTCGCGCAGACAATTAAAGCGGTGCAAAATATCGCGAGGACGGACTAAAAGTCCGACTTAGAATCTCAAAACTACCCTGTCTTCGCGGTGCACAGGATGCACCGCCGAGATGGCACTGTAATCGGCCACGTCCTAGCAGTGCTACATAAATCTGATACTGCCAAGGACATTTTCAAATCCCCGCCCAAAGTATGCGGCCTCAGCGGTATCATCGTAGAGGCCCCGTACAGAAAAAGCGGCCCCGGGCAATGTTACCGTTGCCAATTATATGGCCACGCCGCCCAGAATTGCTACGCACAGCCCCGCTGTGTCAAATGCCGCGAACCGCACTCAACAAAAGAGTGCAAACGCTCCAAAGACTCTGGTGACGTCCCAGAGTGTGTTAACTGCAACAGCGAGGGTCATCCAGCCAGTTATAAAGGCTGCCCCAAAGCCCCCCACTTCTTCAAAAACGTAACCGGTAACAAAAAAGTTACCAGCAAACCCCCCGTCCCTATCATTAATAACAAAAATTTTCCCGCCCTGGCCGGGAAAACCCCGCGTGACGTCACACGCAGTTTCGCGCCCCCCCCCGCCACCAACGCGTGGTCCAGAACACCCGCGAGGGCCGTATCTGAACCGGCTAAGGCTATCCGGGAGCCCCCCAAGCCGGCCTCAGCCAAACAGGAATCTCCTGCCGGCCCACTCGGCGAAGACATCCTCACCATCATGTCGATGCTGAGGATGGTCAAAAGCCCGGAGTTTGCCCAACTGGCCGCAGACTTTCGGAAAGCAAGGAGCGGGAAGACCGCCTAATGGTCATCCTACGCCATCAAGATCTGTTGAACAGACTTGAAAAATATAATGGCAAACGCACCGGGTGCTCTGCCACAATTTCGATTGGACGCCACAAACCGAAATCAATATCGTTAATATCATTCAACGCGCGCGGTCTCGAAAGTAACATTTTAGAACTAGGAAAATGTGCGACGGAGTACTCAGCGGACGTAATCCTCGTACAGGAAACGTTCCTAAAGCCAAACAGGCCGAGAGCGTGCAAACTAGCAAATTACATACAAGTACGGAATGACAGACTAAACGCTCCAAAGGTGGTACTGCCGTGTACTACAAAGAAAACTCTACTGCTGTCCCGTAGATACCCCCGCTAATAAACATAGAAGCATCGGCGTGCAGATTGGCTATGACTGGGCACGGCACTCTGATCATAGTCTCAGTCTACCTGCCGCCCCATAAACCGTTGCTCCGGAGCGATATAGAAACCCTGCTCGCACTGGTGGGATGCCGTCATCCTCTTTGGCGACCTTAATAGCAAAAATACGGACTGGCGTAGTAACACTACGAATACCAGTGGACGAATGCTCGCAACGCTCGCCGAGGATCACGATCTCGCCATCATCGCGCCCCTTACCCCAACTTATCTCCCAGCAAACGTACGACATAGACCGAATATACTCGACCTCGCGATATTAAAAGGCGTGGTACTAAGTCTGAACTCAATCGAGACAGTTCACTGCCTCGGCTCAGACCACCTACCCGTACTGCTCAAACTAGGCTCCTCCACCGGTGAAAATCCAAATATCGCTACCAAAACTATCATAGACTGGAAGCGAGTGTCGACCGCGCTTGAGGAAGTCGACACCCCAAATCTCAACGTTATCCCGGACGACATAGTATCCAACAACGACATCGACACAGCCATAGGAGCTCTTACCAAACACATAAGATCAGTGGTCAAGCGATGCCAAAGGAAGGTTCCCGCGAATTCAGATCGCCGGGGCCTGCCCGCGGACGTTCGCGAACTGATAAGAGCTAAAAACGCAGCCCTGCGCCGCGCGAGCGCATACCCCACTCCCGAATATAGGTCTCGAGCGCGAGCCCTCCAACGCGAAGTGAAGGCTCGCGTAAGAGAAGTTAAAAATGATAACTGGAGCGACTTAATGGAAGAGATTACTCCCTCCCACAAAGCCTATTGGGCTGTGGCCAAAGCGCTCAAATCCGACGAGTGCGTGGCCATGCCTGCCCTCAAAAAACCGGATAACGATCTAGCGTTCGATGACCAGGAAAAAGCTGAGTATCTCGCCGACAGTATCGAACTCCAATGTTCGCTCAACCCCGCCCCCCCCGATCTCGAACACGTAAACCGCGTCGAAAACGAAGTCCTCCGTAGGTCCTCGTTACCTCCCAAAGACGATCTACCGTCGGTCTCGGCAGACGAGGTCCAAAAACTCATCAGAGAGTTAAAACCCAGAAAGGCACCGGGCCTGGATGGGGTAAACAACAAAGCAATAAAATGCTTTTCTGCGCCATTGGTGGCGCTACTGGTCGCAATTTTCAATACTTGCATCCAAAATTGTCACTTTCCCGAAGCATGGAAAGAAGCCGTCATTATCGGAATTCCGAAACCGGGGAAACCTCGCGACCTCCCCACTAGCTATAGGCCGATCAGCCTCCTGAGCGGTCTAGGCAAATTATTCGAGAAAGTCCTCAAATCACGACTCAGTGATCATCTGTTAGGAAAAGGCCTGATCATCAACGAACAGTTCGGATTCAGGCCAAACCACTCCTGCCCCCAACAAGCCCTCCGACTTGTCGAACACATCTCGGAGGGCTTTAAACGCAAACGAAAAACTGTAGCAGTTTTCTTCGATGTCGCAAAGGCATTCGATAAAGTTTGGCACGCCGGCTTAATATACAAACTCCACCAGCTACAAGTCCCAGATCGTCTCGTCTTCATCATCCAACAGTACCTGACGAACAGACATTTCTCCTTCCGGCATGAAAAAAGCATTTCTGCCAAAAGACTGATCACAGCCGGAGTCCCTCAAGGCTCCACACTCTCCCCGCTGCTTTACTCCGCGTACACGAACGACATTCCGCGCCCGCAAACAGGCGTCCAACTCGCGCTCTTCGCCGACGACACCGCCCTATACCTGAGCGGTAGTAATTTCCGTATAATTACTCCTCGCCTCCAGAAGGCCATCGACGAGCTGACGCGATGGTTCCAAACCTGGAGAATCGAGGTTAATCCCGAAAAATCAGCCGCCATATTCTTCAATTACAGCCGCGTCAAAAAGAAAGAAGTTGTACCATACAACTCACCAACATTCCGCATAAACAAATCATCTATTCCGTGGCATCACAAATATAAATATTTAGGAATCACGCTTGACAAACATCTTCACTTCAAAGATCATATCAAGCGTGTTAGACAGAATGCTCAATTATACCTGTCACGCCTCAGCAGCATGATCGGTAAAAAGAGCAAAATGAGCCTTAGAAATAAATGCACACTCTACAAAGTGTGCATACGGCCGGTGATGACGTACGCGGCGCCAGTCTTCGCCCACGCCAACCCTAAGGCACTCTACCAACTCCAGGTTCTGCAAAACAACTTCTGCAGAAGAGCCTCCGGCGCACCCTGGTACGTCCGGAACGATATCCTCCATAGGGACTTAGAACTCCCCACGATCTCCAAATACATGCAGGACATGTCGAAAAAGTTCTTCGACACAGCTGCTAACCATCCCAACCCACTACTACAAACAGCCGTATCCTACGAGCCTCCCCCTCCACATCATTTCATCCGAAGGCCACGGAATGTCCTTTCAGACCCACCGGACGAACTCACCGCTGAGGTCGAAAGGCTAACAAACATAAACAAAGACATGACAGAACTCTAGGCACGGACACCCTCCCAACATTACGACCGTAAATGGTCATCCAACCGGTGCGCCTCCCGCGCTCCCGGCACCCTGCTAGGAGGTTAAGCCCGAGCTAAACCTCCACGTGATTCCCTATGCCGAGATGCCCACCTTGAGGCATCCATAAGGCAATCACGCGCCGACGGCATCCCATGCCGATCGGCCGCGACAGATGAAGTCCTCAAAGTTCCAAATTATTGGGACTACGGACAACGGCCAACCATCAGGTCGCTTCGGGGGTTTTTTGGTCCGTGAGAGTCGGACACTCCCCACGCGGGTGCGTGGATAGTACATTAGTTTTTATCCCTCTCCCCGCAAGGAGAAACCTAAAAAAAAAATCGGTTCGCGTTCAGTTCTCGTCGGATCGTCGCCGTAATCGGTCGAGGATAGATAGTATTATAGTACGTGCGGTCGAACGGGTTTATTTTTGTGTTCATTAACGTAGCGACAGCAGCAACAGCAGGCAAGATGACGGGCCGTGGAAAGGAGGCAAGGGACTCGGAAAGGTGGAGCGAAGCGTCAGGAAAGTGCTCCGCGATAACATCCAGGGCATCACCAAGCCGGCTATCCGTCGTCTCGCTCGCAGGGCGGCGTGAAACGTATATCCGGTCTGATTTACGAAGAGACGCGCGGAGTGCTGAAAGTGTTCCTCGAGAACGTGATCCGTGACGCGGTCACCTACACCGAGCACGCGAAAAGGAAGACCGTCACCGCTATGGACGTCGTTTACGCGCTGAAACGTCAGGGCGCACCTCTACGGGTTCGGCGGTTAAACGGCCCGGCCCGCGACGAATCTACGAATCTACGAGTCTACGAGTCTCGTCTCGCCTCGCCTCGCTCGCGGATCAGATGGAAAAGGCCCTTTTCAGGGCCACAAAACATTCACTTATATATAATGATTGTTTCTTTACGACATTGTCTCTCTTCTCTCCCTCTCGACGGACTGTCGAGTCGAGCGCAATTATTTTATTTTATTTTATTTATTTTTTTTTAAAGTTAGGTCTTCGAAGGTTAGGTTAAACCGAGTTAGGTTCGATGGAGTCGGGTTAAATTTCTCCATTTATTGTATCAAAATAGTCACTCACTCACTCACTCACTCGCTCGATTTGTCATTCATTCGAATCGACCGCACGTGTACTATCGTAACAATCTCCCGAAACAAAGAAATAAGAATGAAAATATAGTATTGTTATTGCTACTCCTCGGGCAATATCCGATCTATCGGACTTGAAGTTTCTTTCCTCTCCCGTTTCCCGTTGCGCTGCCGCATCCGCTGCAACCGGCGGAGAGTATTAACGACCATCGAAGATTTCAGTAGTATCGTAATTAATGTTATTTATATTTATATATATATAGTTATAGTAAGCAGTTAAAATGGAAAACGAATCTATCTAAGTATCCACTACTCGTACGTACATGATGTGAAGGCTCGATCGAGATTGTCGAGCACGAGCGTATTCCGAGTTTTATTTTATTTTTTTTTTTAATTATTATTATTTTTTTTTTTTTTTATTATTCATTTATTTATTCACTTACTTACTCTCTACGCGACTATTTCGAATAGTGTCGTTCGCCACGTTCGGCCCACTTCTCGGGCGGTTAGGTTCGGTTAGTGGAATAGCAAGGCGAGAGTGAACGTCTACGGGCGTCGGTCCGATGGATCTGTGTGTTTTACCTAGTCCGATTTCGGACCTCTCGAAACGAACAGAGTCTCACGTTAGCCTCGCGACGCGTGCGGTCGACGATGGAACGTTATCGTGGCCGTCTATCGAGAGGGTCACGATGGCGCCGAACGATTTGTAAAATTGAAAATTAACTAAATTAAAGCGAAGCACCGGCGTCGCAACGACGTCAGCCGGACTTTCGTGCGTTCGATACGGTATATAGCGGCGTCCCTCGTCCCATTTATCGGAACGCGACGATAGAGCGACTCAAACCGAATCGTAATTTCTACTTCGGACCGCGACATCGATCCCGGATAAGGTTCGAATCGTTAAAAGCCGAGAGGGTCAAGTGAAAAGTTGTAACAACGTCGACGAGAAACGATCCGTCGGCCGCGAGGCGCTCATTACGGTATATCCGACCGTTCGCGAGGTGGTCGATAGTGGCGCCTCACGTTTCGCGTACCTCGCGTTCGTTCGAATCTGCATTCGCCGCGTTCCGTTCGTTTGTGAAAATAATAATTGTACTTTTACAATTCTAGTTGGTTGTTCGTAAGTCAGTCAGTCAGTCAGTCAGTCAGTCAATAAGACAGATATAAAGTGTTGTTGTTATTGTTGTGCGTGGGTTAAATAAATAAGTGATATTGTGGTGATTTCTTGTCGGTGTTCTCCACTCCACCTTCGACAATGGCCGATACCGCAGTCGCATCCGAAGCACCGGCGCCGACGACTCCCGCCGCCGCGGCGAAGAAACCGAAGGCTACCGCGGTCGGTGGCGGCGGCGGTGTCGTCAGAAGCCGAAGGCGAAACCGACGCATCCGAAGACTTCCGAGATGGTCAACAACGCGATCAGGGAGCTGAAGGAGCGCAGCGGTTCTTCTGCAGGCCATCAAGAAATATATCGCCGCCCAATACAAGGTAGACGCCGAGAAGCATGCGCCTTCATAAGGAAATATCTGAAAAGCGCAGTCGAATCCGGAACTTTGATACAGACGAAGGGTAAGGGCGCGTCCGGTTCGTTCAAGCTCGAGTCTAAGTCATCTTCCGGTTCGAAAAGTCCTCCGGCGGCGGCGGCGGCGGCGGTGGAGCGGTGGAGTCGCCGTAGGCGCGAGCGGGCGAAACGAGCCGGCTCTAAGTCTGCGTCCTCCGCCGCTTCGTCGAGAGCCGGCGGCGGCGGCAAGAAGGGCTCCGCCGCCGCGATCGCTCTTCCGAGCCGCGGCGGGCAAGAGGAAGGCGGCCGCCGCGGCCGGTTCTCCGACGACGAAATCTAAAGCGCCGACCCCCAAAGAGAAGAAGGCCGCCGCCGCCGCCGCGGCCGCAGCGGCTGCCGCCTCCGCCGCCGCGAAGAAGAAGCCCGCCGCCTCCGCCGCGGCGAAGGCGAAGGCGGCCAAAGCGAAGGGCGGCGTAGCGCCGAAGGCGAAGAAGACCGCCAAACCGCCGACTAAAAAACCGAAAGCTCCGAAGCCGAAGAAGGCCGCGACGCCGAAGGCGAAACCCGCCGCCGCGAAGAAGGCCGCCGAAAAGAAGTAATATAATAATGTGACGTTCGATGTCGACGACGGTTTCGACTTCGAGAGAACGTTATATTACTACCGCCGCCGCCGCCTTATCTCTGTTGCGACTGACAACAACCAAAAAGCCCTTTTCAGGGCTATCACATGCCTCCGAGATGCGTATGCCTATGGTTTCTGACGACTGCCTACACCCACCTAATCGATCGATTATTTATTACTTAATAAATAAATATATAATTAATTATCTACCTCTTTCCCTACGAAATATCGATAATATACTACTAGTATTTATAAAACTCGTCTCACTTGTAATTCCCCGAAATGATAGCAAAATAAATAAATTGTTACGTTTGTTCCCTGTCGACACATGTCGATTCGATCGATCGATCGATCGATCGATATTATCGATTTCGGTTCGCGAGTAGAGTTTCCGACTGTGTATGTCTGTCGACACGTCCGATCCTCTCTAAAGATGACGCGGAGATGATACACACATATTTATTTATTTATTCATTCAACATCGCCGTCGCCGTCGCCGTCGTCTCGTTCGGAGCCGTGTCGCAGGAATACGGCTCCTCCTGCCCTGCTCCTGCTCCTGCTCCTGCTCCGCTGCCGCCGCGCGGGCTCCGCCCGACTGCCCGACTGTCAGAATGCTGCCGCTCGCTGCTGTCACTCGCTCTAGGGATGTCCGTACATATTTATAATAAATATATCGATATCGATGAACGATATATTTTTATTTTTTTCCATTTATCTATCTATCAAATGGAAATATTGTCGTCAGACGGTCGATACGAGTCAAAACAGAGTTCAGAGAGATAGAAAATTTTTTTTTTTTTTTTTTTTTTCATCATCGATATCTCTTGCCGCCGACCGGCCGGCCGGCCGGCTCGAGCCCCCGCCGTACCCGCGCATCGCACCGCACTCCCCCCCGTGCGTAGCCCCATCCGTAGCCGTTGCGCGCGCGTGAACCCTCCGCTCGGCGAACGTGAATCAGTATAAAAGACCGTTTTATCGTAATTCACGCTGACAGTCAGTGTTTACGCTCCGAGGCGACAGGTCGTGTCCGCACGACCGCTCAGAGTTTTTACATTCGACAGCATTACGCTCCCATTCGTACCGCGCGCATTCAGTGCAAACAGTGTGTGGTGTCCAGTGGCTTTTAAAAAATTAAAATAAAATATTAACGCGAGTTAAAATTAAAAATCAAATCCGACAAAATTAAAAATAATTTAATCGTGTTATGTGCAGTGTCCGCCGACTAAAAACTTAGTTAGAGTTAAGTGCAGTTTAACATGGCAGCAACCGCCCCCGGTACGGCTAAGGCCGGGGGTACCACCGCGTCAGCTCCAAAAACACTCCCACTAGGTGAGTTAAAAATCATGTTCTTCAAATTTCTCGAGCAACAAGGTTACGCTCTACCCTCGGAGGTAGATAGCGTGTTAGGCGTAGGGAGTTCGGACTCCACAATCAAAAACAACGTAGGTGGGCGCGGTCAATCACCGTGTCCTTCAATATGTAGCAGTGGTAAGCGCTCTTCAAGCGCTTTATCGTCCAACGAAGAGTCGGATAACTCCGACTCTACTATTAAGGGATCAGACGATGACGATTTCCAAATCGTCAAACGAAAAAATAAAAGAGTCGCTCGGCGACTTCGTAAAATCAGTAGCAGTAGCCAGTCGAACGACTCGGCTATGGAGGTAGAACAGACAAAGGTGAAATCGACGAATCACAGTGATTCGTCGATCACCTCCAAAAAAGTAAATTCATGCAAGACCGTCGCTTCTAATAAAGAAGCAACAACCAGTGGTGCAAACTTAGTAAAAACCACTAACGTGACCGGGTCCAAACCCTCGCCGCCACCGAGAGTGAAACCCCCCCCCCCAATATGTCTAAGAGACAAATCAAAATGGAACCATATTGCATCAGAATGCAGTAGGCTCCACATTAATTATAATAAAGCTCAGAATACCAGAAATGGTATTAACATCACAATGAGTTCCATCGACGACTTCAGGAAGCTCAATAGCTACCTGATCAAAAGCGACATACCATTTCACACATATGCGCTCGAAGAAGAGCGCAAAGTGAAAGCAGTGTTAAAAGGCGTCCCGGTCGAAATCGACACTGAGGACATAAAAGCGGACCTGGTTCGGCAGGAATACCCAGTCCAAGCGGTGCATAGAATGCACCGCAGAGACGGAACCGCCCTAGGTTTAGTACTAGCAATACTAAATAAAACAGACGGCGCGACTGACATCTTCAAAAAGTTAGCAAACGTATGCGGCCTATCCGGGATAACCGTGGAGGCTCCGTATAAAAAAGGTATCCCCGGGCAGTGTCATCGCTGCCAGCTTTACGGCCACGCGGCCACAAACTGTCACGCCCCACCGCGGTGCGTGAAATGCTTGGATCCACATTGGACCAAGGAATGCAGTCGCACCCGCGATTCAGAAGGCAAACCTGCCTGCTGCAACTGCGAAAGCGACCATACAGCTAACTACGGAGGGTGCCCGGCAGCGCCGAAACCCAAACCGAAAAGTAGCCATAATAAAAATATTACAAAAGTCCATCAGACATCACGTCCGTTGGACGTATCCCACTTTCCCGCACTAAACAGCGGAAACAAACAGACAGCACGGACAGTGCCGACGAAACCTACCGGAAGTAAAAACTTCCACCCCGCCCCCGCCCCGAAGGAGAACCAATGGAAGAATCCTCTTCCATGGGTAAATCCAAAAACCACCGGAACCGAAAACAGGGTCCCACAAAAACAACCCACACGACAGACCGGAACCGCGGCTTCCGCACTAGGGGAGGATATCGGCACTATAATGTCGATCCTACAAGTGGTTAGGAGCGCCGAGGTCGCGGACTTAGCGGCCAAATTCAGAAAGGCCAAACACGGTGTTGACCGCCTAAAAATAATCCTGGAAAACCAGGAATTAATAAGTAAATTAGAAAACATATAATGACAGCGCCCGAGCGCTCTCAACTAAATTCAGTTGGACGCCTAAAACCTAAAAATATAACAATGCTCTCATATAACGCGTGCGGCCTAGCCTCTAGTATATTAGAATTAGAACAATGTGCGCTCGAGTACTCAGTAGACATCATCCTCGTCCAAGAAACCTTCCTAAAACCAAAAAATCCGAAATGTTGTAAATTAAACAACTACGTACAATTACGGACAGACAGACAGGGTGCTCCAAAAGGAGGAACAGCACTGTACTACAGACAGACGCTCAACTGCAGTCCGATAGATATCCCTAATAAATCTAGAAGCCACCGGCTGCAGATTAACAATGTCAAGCCACGGGGCAATAATAATAATATCAGTTTACCTACCGCCGAAAAGGAGTTGCTCCGAAGCGACGTCGAAACCCTCTTCGCCCTGGGGATGCCGTCATCCCTTTGGCGATCTAAATTCAAAAGCACCCAATGGAGATGCAATTACACAAACGCAAACGGACGAAAATGATAGACCTCGCGAAGGACCTACATTTTGACGTCATCGCGCCCCGACACAAACTTACTTTCCGAACAACGTACGAAACAGACCGGACATACTAGACATCGCCCTCATGAGGAGGGTGGCGCTTAATGTGAGATGTATAGAGACTCTCCAAAATCTCAATTCGGATCACCGCCCAGTCCTCCTGAAAATAGGGCTCCCGACGGAGAACAGCCCCCAAAACAAAACAATCACAAGCTGGAGAAAGGTGTCGCTCTTACTTGAGGAGACCGACACTCCTATCTTAAACAACATCCCCGACAACATAGAAACAACGGACGAGATCGACTACGCCATAGGCGCACTCACAAATCACATCGCAACAGTGATCGAGGACAGTTCAGGGAGGTCCCGGCGGCCGACAGTCGCCGAAAACTACCCGAAGACGTTCGCGTACTCTGAAAGCGAAAACGCAGCCATGCGTCGCGCGAGCGCATATCCGACATGCGAAAATAGGTCCTGTGCGCGAGCTCTCCAACGTAAAGTGAAAGCTCGGATGCAGGAATTTAAAACGATAAATGGAGCACCCTCATGGAGGAAATAACGCCGAGCCACCAGGCCTATTGGAAGTTGGCCAAGGCTCTCAAATCAGACGGATACCTACCAACCCCCGCCCTCAGGAAACCGGACAACACGTTCGCGGTCGACGACCGGGAAAAAGCCGAATGTCTAGCGGACAGTATAGAACAGCAATGTTCTAACAACACAATACACGACGCAACACACTCACACAGGATCGAGGAGGAAGTGCGTACGAAAATCGCCCTCGAACCGCAAGACGACCTGGCCCCGTCTCCGTAGACGAAATACAAAACATATCAAAGCGCTAAAACTAAAAGGCTCCGGGCCTCGATGGCATTAGCAATAAAGCGATAAAATGCTTCTCTCTGCCATTAATGGCTTTATTGGTCGCAATTTTTAACGCGTGCTTCAAAAATTGTTATTTTCCTCCGATATGGAAGGAAGCAGTCGTCATCGGCTTACCAAAACCGGGGAAACCACGCGACCTCCCCGCTAGCTATCGCCCCATTAGTCTCTTAAGCGGATTAGGAAAATTATTCGAAAAAACGATTAAAACCCGCTTAAGTGAGCATCTCATAGGAAAAGGCCTCATTATTAACGAACAGTTTGGCTTTCGACCAAATCACTCATGCCCCAGCAAGTCCATCGGTTAGTCGAACATATATCGGAAGGCTTCAAAAAGAAGCGCAAAACAGTGGCGGTATTTTTCGATGTTGCAAAGGCCTTTGATAGGGTTTGGCACGCAGGATTAATCCACAAACTCTACACACTAGAGCTTCCAGACCGTCTTGTACTCATCATACATAATTATCTCAATAACCGAAATTTCACGTTCCGCCACGAAAACACATACTCCACAAAAAGAATATTAAAAGCGGGAGTACCTCAAGGCTCCACCCTATCCCCTCTACTGTACTCAGCGTACGTTAATGATATACCGCGACCGTCAAACGGCGTCCAACTCGCTTTGTTCGCGGACGACACTGCACTTTACTTACGCGGCAATAATTATCGTGACACCACACCGCGATTACAGAGGGCCATTGATGAGCTGACACGATGGCTTTGACTCTGGCGAATTAAAGTAAATCCGAAAAATCAGCAGCTATACGGTTCAACTATAGCAAACACAAGAAAAATTTAGCGTACCACACAACACCCCTACACTCTATATTGACAATGCTTCAATTCCGTGGCATCACAATTATAAATACTTAGGAGTAACGCTCGACAAGCATCTACACTTCCGAGATCATGTCGCGCGTGTTAAAGTAACAAAATTCTACCAATCACGCCTATACGGCATGATCGGTAGAAAAGCAAAATGTCATTGCGCAATAAGCGCACTCTGTACTTAATGCATCAGGCCGGTAATGACGTATGCATGTCCAGTCTTCGCTCATGCCGCGCCTAATATAATCAAAACTACAGAAAATTCAAAATAAGTTCTGTAGACAAGCGACGGACGCACATTGGTGCGTCAAAATTCGGTGCTCCACGGAGACTTAGAGCTGCCCACTATTAACAAATTTATGAAAGACGCTTCAAAGCGCTTTTTCGATATGGCTCAAAATCACCCCAACCCGCTTATAGTGTCGGCCGCTACTTACGAGCCGCCGCCGGCACACCATTTTTAAGAAGACCACGGAATGTTCTGTCAGATCCGCCGGACGCCCTCACATCGGAGGTCGAAAAGCTCGCAGAAGCAAAAGCATGCAATTAGGTAAATAGGTAACCCCACCTCCCAACATTACGACCGTAAGGGTCATCAAACCGGAGCGTATCCGCGCTTCCGGTATCTCCCAAATTTTTCAGTTCGAACTGAAAATTTTCGCGAAATCCTATGCCGAGGTGCTGATCACTAAGCACCCATAGGGCAGTCGCGCGCCGTCAGCATCACTATGTTGCCGGCCGCTTTCGACGAAGACGTCAAAGCCTACGGGCTAACGGCAATGCCGTTTTTATGTTTTTTCGGAGGTTTTTTAGTCTGTGAGAGTCGGACACCTGTGTGCCCGGGCGCATGGACGGCCCATAATGGGTTTTTTCCCTCCTTCCCCATCCCTCTCGCAAGGGGAAAACTATAAAAAAAATTTCACGCTGAAACTACACATTCATTCATTGTCGTTAACGCGCGCGCGCGTGGTGTGTACATAGTTTTATTCAGTCGTTGTTGTCGTTCGACCGCTCTCGAACCATGTCCGGCCGTGGAAAGGTGGAAAGAAGGGAAAGGCGAAGTCGCCGTTCGCGAGATCCGTCGCTATCAAGAGCCGGAGCCGTTCATTCGTAGCTGCCATTCGCAGCGACTCGGAGCGGAGCGCGTCTTCGACCGACCTGCCGTTACCAGAATCCGTCTGGCCCGCCGAGGGCTCGAGGCGTACCGGTCGGTCGCTTCGAAACACGAAGGCGGATACATCCGCTAACGTCATATCTGAACGCCGAAGGTGCAACAAATAGCGGCGTCGATCGCCCAGGGAGCGTACGCCGAACATTCAGGCGGTATTGCTGCACGAGAGACCGAAAAAGGCGTAAGCCACAGTCTGCCTTAGCGTACGCTGATAAAACGGCCCTTTCAGGGCCACAATATTGTCGTTTAGAACGAGTTTCGCATACCGGCATCATCGTCGACTACCTACTCGATCGATTACACTTTAGTAAGCCAACACAAATTAATTTATTAATTAACCTTGATATTTATGCATATCTTATCCTAATAACGTTTGTTTGCTTGCGGGCGAACATTATCGAACTAAGTCTATTTTCTTCTTCTTATTGCATATTTAACTACTACATCGATTTCGATAAAACAAGCCATAAAACTAAATAAAAATTTAAGTCATCGATTAATGCAGTTTTTTCATTTTTATATAATATGATATTAAGTAAATTATATTTACTAATTATATAAAAATAGATTAATTCAGTATGGCGCGGCGTAGCAGTAACAGTAATAGCGATAGTAGATTTAATGGTAGCAATAATATAGTGATGCATATAATGTGGAGGGTAATAGGTTAGCGTAGTAATAGTCGGATAGTAACGCAATAGCAATCGAATGATAGTATTATAGTGTATAGTGCGGTCAATAGTCGAACGGTAATATTTAGTGTTCAGTAATAGCGATAGCAGCGGAGATGACGGGCCGTAAAGGAGGCAAGGGCTCGGAAAGGTGGAGCGAAGGTCTGGGAAACGTTTCCCGATAACATCCAGGGCATCACCAAGGCTATCCGTCGTCCGCTCGCAGGGCGGCGTGAAACGTATATCCGGTCGGTTACGAAGAGAGACGCGCGGAGTGCTGAAAGTGTTCCTCGAGAACGTGTCGTGACGCGTGCCTACGAAGCACGCGAAAGGAAGACCGTCACCGCTATGGACGTCGTTTACGCGCTGAAACGTCAGGGCGCACCCTCTACGGGTTCGGCGGTTCGGCGGCCCGACACGATCTACGAATCTACGAGTCTACGAGTCTCGTCTCGCCTCGCCTCGCTCGCGGATCAGATGGAAAAGGCCTTTTCAGGGCACAAACATTCACTTATATATAATGATTGTTTCTTTACGACATTGTCTCTCTTCTCTCCCTCTCGACGGACTGTCAGGTCAGGCAATTATTTTATTTTATTTTATTTATTTTTAAAGTTAGGTCTTCGAAGGTTAGGTTAAACCGAGTTAGGTTCGATGGAGTCGGGTTAAATTTCTCCATTTATTGTATCAAAATAGTCACTCACTCACTCACTCCTCCTCGCTCGATTTGTCATTCATTCAGATCGACCGCACGTGTACTATCGTAACAATCTCCCGAAACAAAGAAATAAGAATGAAAATATAGTATTGTTATTGCTACTCCTCGGGCAATATCCGATCTATCGGACTTGAAGTTTCTTTCCTCTCCCGTTTCCCGTTGCGCTGCCGCATCGCTGCAACCGGCGGAGGTATTAACGACCATCGAAGATTTCAGTAGTATCGTAATTAATGTTATTTATATTTATATATATATAGTTATAGTAAGCAGTTAAAATGGAAAACGAATCTATCTAAGTATCCACTACTCGTACGTACATGATGTGAGGCTCGATCGAGATTGTCGAGCACGAGCGTATTCGGATTTTATTTTATTATTTTTTTTTTTTTTATTATTATTTTTTATTTTTTTTTATTATTCATTTATTTATTCCTTACTTACTCTCTACGCGACTATTTCGAATATGTCGTTCGCCACGTTCGGCCACTTCTCGGGCGGTTAGGTTCGGTTAGTGGAATAGCAAGGCGAGTGAACGTCTACGGGCGTCGGTCCGATGGATCTGTGTGTTTTACCTGGTCGATTTCGGACCTCTCGAAACGAACAGAGTCTCACGTTAGCCTCGCGACGCGTGCGGTCGACGATGGAACGTTATCGTGGCCGTCTATCGAGAGGGTCACGATGGCGCCGAACGATTTGTAAAATGAAAATTAACTAAATTAAAGCGAAGCACCGGCGTCGCAACGACGTCAGCCGGACTTTCGTGCGTTCGATACGGTATATAGCGGCGTCCCTCGTCCTATTATCGGAACGCGACGATAGAGCGACTCAAACCGAATCGTAATTTCTACTTCGGACCGCGACATCGATCCCGGATAAGGTTCGAATCGTTAAAAGCCGAGAGGGTGGTGAAAAGTTGTAACAACCGTCGACGAGAAAGTCCGTCGGCGCACTCGGCGGTATATCCGACCGTTCGCGAGGGTGGTCGATAGTGGCGCCTCACGTTTCGCGTACCTCGCGTTCGAATCTGCATTCGCCGCGTTCCGTTCGTTTGTGAAAATAATAATTGTACTTTTCAATTCTAGTTGGTTGTTCGTAAGTCAGTCAGTCAGTCAGTCAGGTCAATAAACAGATATAAGTGTTGTTATTGTTGTGCGTGGTTAAATAAATAAGTGATTTGTGTGATTTCTTGTCGCTGCCCTTCGACAATGGCCGATACCGCAGTCGCATCGAAGCAGGCGCCGACGACTCCCGCCGCCGCGAAAACCGAAGGCTACCGCGGTCGGTGGCGGCGGCGGTGTCGTCAAGAAGCCAGGCGAAACCGGCATCCGAAGACTTCCGAGATGGTCAACAACGCGATCAGGGGCTGAAGGGAGCGCAGCGGTTCTTCTCTGCAGGCCATCAAAATATATCGCCGCCCAATACAAGGTAGACGCCGAGAAGCATGCGCCTTTCATAAGGAAATATCTGAAAAGCGCAGTCGAATCCGGAACTGATACAGACGAAGGTGGGGCGCGTCCGGTTCGTTCAAGCTCGAGTCTAAGTCATCTTCGGTTCGAAAAGTCCTCCGGCGGCGGCGGCGAGGTGGGAGCGGTGGAGTCGCCGTAGATGAGCAGGGCAAAACGAGCCGGCTCTAAGTCTGCGTCCTCCGCCGCTTCGTCGAGCCGGCAGCGGCGGCAGAGACTCCGCCGCCGCGATCATATCTTCCAGCGCCGCGGCCGGCAAAGAAAAGCGCAGCCGCCGCGGCGGTTCTCCGACGACGAAATCTAAAGCGCCGACCCCAAAGAGAAGGCCGCCGCCATCGCGGCCGCAGCGGCTGCCTCCGCCGCCCGCGAAGAAGCCCGCCGCCTCCGCCGCGGCGAAGGCGAAAGCCGCCAAAGCGAAGGCGGCGCGTAGCGCAGGCGAAGACCGCAAACCGCCGACTAAAAACCTAAAGCTCCAGAGACCGAAGAGGCCGCGACGCCGAAGGCGAAACCACCGCGAAGAGGCCGCCGAAAGAAATAATATAATAATGTGACGTTCGATGTCGACGACGGTTTCGACCGAAGAACGTTATATTACTGCCGCCGCCGCCTTATCTCTGTTGCGACTGACAACAACCAAAGCCCTTTTCAGGGCATCACATGCCTCCGGATGCCTATGCCTATGGTTTCTGACGACTGCCTACACCCACTTATCGATCGATTATTTATTGCTTAATAAATAAATATATAATTAATTAAGTATCTACCTCTTTCCTACAAATATCGATAATATACTACTGAGTATTTATAAAACTCGTCTCACTTGTATTCCCGAAATGATAGCAAAATAAATAAATTGTTACGTTTGTTCCCTGTCGACACGATTCGATCGATCGATCGATCGTCGATCGATCGATATTATCGATTTCCGGTTCGCGAGTAGAGTTTCCACTGTGTATGTCTGTCGACGTCCGATCCTCTCTAAAGATGATGACGCCCGGAGATGATACACACATATTTATTTATTTATTATTTATTCAACATCGCCGTCGCCGTCGTCTCGTTCGGAGCCGTGTCGCGGAATACGGCTCTCCCGCTCCGCTCCGCTCCGCTCCCGCCGCGCGGAATCCACCCGACTGCCGACTGTCAGAATCTGCCGCTCGCTGCATCACTCGCTCTAAGGATGTCCGTACATATTTATAATAAATATCGATATCGATGAACGATATATTTTTTATTTTTTTTTTTTTTTTCCATTTATCTATCCTCAAATGGAAATATTGTCGATCAGACGGTCGATACGAGTCAAAACAGAGTTCAGAGATAGAAATTTTTTTTTTTTCATCATCGATATCTCGCCGATGACCCGTCAGGCCTCGTACCCGCGCATCGCACCACTCCCGATGCGTAGCCCCATCGTAGCCACGTTGCGCGCGTGACCTCCCGCCACTCGGCGAACGTGAATCAATATAAAGAGACCGTTTTATCGTAATTCACGCTACGTATCCCACTTCACTAAACAGCGGAAACAAACAGACAGCACGGACGTGCCGACAGAAACCTACCGGAAGCAAAACTTCCACCCCGCCCCACTTGAAGGAGAATGGAAGTCCTCCATGGGTAAATCCAAAAACCACCGGAACCGAAAACAGGGTCCCACAAAACAACCCACGACAGACCGGAACCGCGGCTTCCGCACTAGGGAGGATATCGGCACTATAATGTCGATTCTACAAGTGGTTAGGAGCGCCGAGGTCGCGGACTTAGCGGCCAAATTCAGAAAGGCCAAACACGGTGTTGACGCCTCAAAATAATCCTGGAAAACCAGGAATTAATAAGTAAATTAGAAAACATATAATGACAGCGCGAGCGCTCTCAACTAAATTCAGTTGGACGCCTAAAACCTAAAAATATAACAATGCTCTCATATAACGCGTGCGGCCTAGCCTCTAGTATATTAGAATTAGAACAATGTGCGCTCGAGTACTCAGTAGACATCATCCTCGTCCAAGAAACCTTCCTAAAACAAAAATCCGAAATGTTGTAAATTAAACAACTACGTACAATTACGGACAGACAGACAGGGTGCTCCAAAGGAGAACAGCACTGTACTACAGACAGACGCTCAACTGCAGTCCGATAGATATCCCTCCCTAATAAATCTAGAAGCCACCGGCTGCAGATTAACAATGTCAAACCACGGGGCAATAATAATAATATCAGTTTACCTACCGCCGAAAGGAGTTGCTCCGAAGCGACGTCGAAACCCTCTTCGCCCTGGGGATGCCGTCATCCTCTTTGGCGATCTAAATTCAAAAGCACAATGGAGATGCAATTACACAAACGCAAACGGACGAAAATGATAGACCTCGCGAAGGACCTACATTTTGACGTCATCGCGCCGACACAAACTTACTTTCCGAACAACGTACGAAACAGACCGGACATACTAGACATCGCCCTCATGAGGGAGGGTGGCGCTTAATGTGAGATGTATAGAGACTCTCCAAAATCTCAATTCGGATCACCGCCCAGTCCTCCTGAAAATAGGGCCTCCCGACGGAGAACAGCCCCAAAACAAAACAATCACAAGCTGGAGAAGGTGTCGCTCTTGCTTGGGAGACCGACACTCCTATCTTAAACAACATCCCCGACAACATAGAAACAACGGACGAGATCGACTACGCCATAGGCGCACTCACAAATCACATCGCAACAGTGATCGAGGACAGTTCAAGGAGGTCCCGGCGGCCGACAGTCGCCGAAACTACCGAAGACGTTCGCGTACTTCTGAAAGCGAAAACGCAGCCATGCGTCGCGCGAGCCATATCCGACATGCGAAAATAGGTCCTGTGCGAGCTCTCCAACGTAAAGTGAAAGCTCGGATGCAGGAATTTAAAACGATAAATGGAGCACCCTCATGGAAATAACGCCGAGCCACCAGGCCTATGGAAGTTGGCCAAGGCTCTCAAATCAGACGGATACCTACCAACCGCCCTCAGGAAACCGGACAACGTTCGCGGTCGACGACCGGGAAAAAGCCGAATGTCTAGCGGACAGTATAGAACAGCAATGTTCTAACAACACAATACACGACGCAACACACTCACACAGGATCGAGGAGGAAGTGCGTACGAAAATCGCCCTCGAACCGCAAGACGACCTGGCCCCCGTCTCCGTAGACGAAATACAAAAACATATCAAAGCGCTAAAAACTAAAAAGGCTCCGGGCCTCGATGGCATTAGCAATAAAGCGATAAAATGCTTCTCTCTGCCATTAATGGCTTTATTGGTCGCAATTTTAACGCGTGCTTCAAAATTGTTATTTTCCTCCGATATGGAAGGAAGCAGTCGTCATCGGCTTACCAAAACCGGGGAAACCACGCGACCTCCCCATAGCTATCGCCCCATTAGTCTCTTAAGCGGATTAGGAAAATTATTCGAAAAACGATTAAAACCCGCTTAAGTGAGCATCTCATAGGAAAAGGCCTCATTATTAACGAACAGTTTGGCTTTCGACCAAATCACTCATGCCCCAACAAGTCCATCGGTTAGTCGAACATATATCGGAAGGCTTCAAAAGAAGCGCAAAACAGTGGCGGTATTTTTCGATGTTGCAAAGGCCTTTGATAGGGTTTGGCACGCAGGATTAATCCACAAACTCTACACTAGAGCTTCCAGACCGTCTTGTACTCATCATACATAATTATCTCAATAACCGAAATTTCACGTTCCGCCACGAAAACACATACTCCACAAAAGAATATTAAAGCGGGAGTACCTCAAGGCTCCACCCTATCCCTCTACTGTACTCAGCGTACGTTAATGATATACCGCGACCGTCAAACGGCGTCCAACTCGCTTTGTTCGCGGACGACACTGCACTTTACTTACGCGGCAATAATTATCGTGACACCACACCGCGATTACAGAGGGCCATTGATGAGCTGACACGATGGCTTCGACTCTGGCGAATTAAAGTAAATCCGGAAAAATCAGCAGCTATACGGTTCAACTATAGCAAACACAAAAAAATTTAGCGTACCACACAACACCTACACTCTATATTGACAATGCTTCAATTCCGTGGCATCACAATTATAAATACTTAGGAGTAACGCTCGACAAGCATCTACACTTCCGAGATCATGTCGCGCGTGTTAGTAAACTAACAAAATTCTACCAATCACGCCTATACGGCATGATCGGTAGAAAAAGCAAAATGTCATTGCGCAATAAGCGCACTCTGTATAATGTGCATCAGGCCGGTAATGACGTATGCATGTCCAGTCTTCGCTCATGCCGCGCCTAATATAATCAAAAACTACAGAAAATTCAAAATAAGTTCTGTAGACAAGCGACGGCACATTGGTGCGTCAAAATTCAGTGCTCCACGGAGACTTAGAGCTGCCCACTATTAACAAATTTATGAAAGACGCTTCAAAGCGCTTTTTCGATATGGCTCAAAATCACCCCAACCCGCTTATAGTGTCGGCCGCTACTTACGAGCCGCCGCCGGCACACCATTTTAAGAAGACCACGGAATGTTCTGTCAGATCCGCCGGACGCCCTCACATCGGAGGTCGAAAAGCTCGCAGAAGCAAAAGCATGCAATTAGGTAAATAGGTAACCCTCACCTCCCAACATTACGACCGTATAGGGTCATCAAACCGGAGCGTATCCGCGCTTCCGGCATCCCAAATTTTTCAGTTCGAACTGAAAATTTTCGCGAAATCTATGCCGAGGTGCTGATCACTAAGCACCCATAGGGCAGTCGCGCGCCGTCAGCATCACTATGTTGCCGGCCGCTTTCGACGAGACGTCAAAGCCTACGGGCTAACGGCAATGCCGTTTTTATGTTTTTTCGGAGGTTTTTAGTCTGTGAGAGTCGGACACACCTGTGTGCCCGGGCGCATGGACGGCCCATAATGGGTTTTTTCCCTCCTTCCCCATCCCTCTCGCAAGGGGAAAACTATAAAAAAAAAAAAAATAATTCACGCTGAAACTACACATTCATTCATTGTCGTTAACGCGCGCGCGCGTGGTGTGTACATAGTTTTATTCAGTGTCGTTGTTGTCGTTCGACTCGCTCTCGAACTATGTCCGGCCGTGGAAAGGTGGTAAAGTGAAGGAAAGGCGAAGTCGCGTTCGAATCGAGCCGGTCTTCAATTCCCCGTCGGCCGTATTCATAGGCTGCTGCGCAAGGGTAACTATGCGGAGCGCGTCGGCGCCAGTGCTCCCGTCTACCTGGCCGCCGTTATGGAATATCTCGCCGCCGAGGTGCTCGAGTTGGCCGGTAACGCGCGCGACAACAAGAAGACCAGGATCATCCCTAGACATCTTCAGCTCGCGATACGCAACGACGAGGAGCTGAACAAGCTCCTTAGCGGCGTGACGATCGCCCAGGGGCGTACTGCCGAACATTCAGGGTATTGCTGCCGAAGAAGACCGAAAGAAGGCGTAAGCCACAGTCTGCCGTAGCGTACGCTGACTCTGAGAAATTTTCAGGGCCACAATATTGTTCGTTTGAGAACGGTTTCGCATACCGGCATCATCGTCGACACCTGTCGATATTATTACACTTTAGTAAGACAAACAACACAAATTAATTTATTAATTAACCTTGATCATTTATGTATATCTCTATCCAATAACGCTTGTCGCTTGCAGCAGGGGCGAACATTATCGAACTAAGTCTACATTCTTCTTCCCGCTTAGTCGTGATCGAAATAACTAACTACTTGTTCGATTTCGATAAAACAAGCCATAAAATAAATAAAGATAAAGCGACAGCGATAGGTGCAGTAGAGTCTTGCAATGCTGCCCTTTGCTCTTTGCCTCTTGCTGTCAAAACGATGATTATTAATTAATAATTATATATTAATCGTCTCTATTGGGCGGACCATAAATTAGTAAACAATTTATATTACGAGAGTTATTGTCATTCAACAGAATAATAATAGTGATAGTGATAGCGTAGCAATAGTAATAGTGATAGTGATAGTAATAGTGTATAATATGTGTATAATATATATAATATATGCGAATAGTGATATAATAGTAGTAATAAATGTGATAGTAGTAATAGTAATAGCGATAGTAGTAATAGTAATAGTAATAGTGATAGTAATAGGCGGTATGCATCGCGTGAGAGGGAAAGAGACAGGCCTCTGACGTGAGACAGTTACGGCGCGCGCGCGATGGGGGAGCGAGGGAGCGATTGATGAAACGCCGCCGCCGCGCCTGTCGCGTCAAAACGGACGGTTAAACGGTTAAATTGTTCAAAATGGAGGTATACGATTGGCCGACGATAGAACCGTGGCTCGTTTAACGATCGCCCGACGCGGCTCGCCTAAGCCGTAACTAGCGGCTTCAGCCTCCCGTTTACGTTTTACAATACAGTATATTTACTCGCTCGTTACCGCTCCGCTTTCGTTCGTGTTAGCGTGTTGTGTGTTTCTGGTGGTACTATCATCATTTTAAGACTAGTGGAAGGCGGCGAAGAAGTCCGGTAAGGCTCAGAAGAACATCTCCAAATCTGACAAGAAAAGAAGAAGCACAAGGAAGGAGAGTTACGCCATCTACATCTACAAGGTGCTCAAGGGTCCATCCGGACACCGGTATATCTAGCAAGGCCATGTCGATCATGAACTCTTTCGTGAACGACATATTCGAGCGTATAGCCGCCGAAGCGTCTCGCCTCGCGCTTACAACAAACGTTCGACGATAACATCGAGGGGAGGTGCAGACCTCTGTCCGTCTGCTGCCCGGCGAGTTGGCGAAGCACGCAGTCAGCGAAGGTACGAAGGCCGTGACCAAGTACACCAGCTCTAAGTGAGCGTGAGCGCGCGCGCCGCTCGCCGAGGTTACGTGCCGCCGCTTTCTGCTCTGCTCTGCTCGCTGCGACACATCATACCACAGGTCGGTCCAAACAAACGGCCCTTTTCAGGGCCACAATTTTATTCAACTCTGTTTCCTTGACAAACATACATAGATATAGATAGATAGATAGATGCTTACTTACCTTCCGCTCGTCATCGTACACCGAAACGAATAATTCATTCGTTCGTTCCGTTCATTGATATTATCATTGTTAATTAATAACAACAAAGATATAATCGCGTTAATCGATCAGCTCTCCCGACTATCCGTATTCGCGCGATCATCATTTCTCTCGTTTTTCGTTTTAGTGTCTTTTAGTGCGTTTATATATAAAAAATAAATAAATAAAATAAATAATAAGTAATAAATTAAAAAATTAAAAAATAAAAAATTAAAAATAAAAAAATTAATAAAAATAATATATATAACATAATAAGCCAGCCTCATTTAGGTAGGTATCGATCGAAATGAAAAAAGGAAATTCTAACGAAAAAATCTGGGACCGGCAAGATAATAAGGTGGGGATCGACGACGACGGACGGACGGACGGACGGACGGATGGGAGGAAGGGAGGCGTGAAGATTATAAATTTGGTCGTATGCGGTCGCCGCCTCCACCGCAGGTCCCGCAAACCGATCATTATCCGCACGCTGGTGCTTCTCCGCAGGTGAGTAGTAACCGCGTTCGTGTGTGATATTTGTTATGTGTGCTGCGTATATGCGTATTGTGAAAGTAGATAGTCGGTCATGGCCCGCACGAAGCAGACAGCTCGTAAATCGACCGGCGGTAACCGCACGGCAGCTCGCGACGAGGCCGCCCGCAAAGCGCACCGGCCACCCGGCGTGAAGAAACCTCACCGCTACGGGCCGGGAACTGTCGCCCTTCGCGAGATCCGTCGCTATCAGAAGAGCACGGGCTGTTGTTCGTAAGCTGCCATTTCAGCGTCGTTCGCGAGATAGCGCAAGACTTCAAGACCGACCTGCGGTTTAGGCTCTATGGCCCTCCAGGAGGCCCGCGGGCGTACCTGGTCGGTCTCGAAGATAATCTGTGCGATACATCGCGTCACCATGCCGAAGGACGCAGCTCGCCCGTCGCATCCGGCGGCGCGCCTGCGCTCGACACGCCGGGTTTGCACGCGACACGATCGCGTGTCGTTGCGTCCGTGCGCGCGCGTTTCCCTTAAAACGAACGCATAAAACGGCCCTTTTCAGGGCCACAGCTGTGTCGGCAAATTGTTTCTATCTATACGATCTGCGTTACTACGGAGCTCACTCGATCGATCGTCGTCAGAAATATATTAAATTTTGCCACATCAGACATAATAGATAGGCTAAGGCATTGTTGGACTACTGTTTGTTTGTTATATCGTCGTATGTATCTATCTATTTTATTTGTTCTTCATATTGCATATTTAAATGCATCATCATCGATCACTCCATAAACACTAAATAAAAAAAAAAAAAAAAATTTGGTGATCGATCGTTAATCGGTTTTTTCATTTTTTTATATAATTATCGATATTAAGTAAATTATATTTGACTACACTACAAAACTCGAGTTAATTCGTTATGGCACTGGCGTAGCGCCTGGCTCCCCGCTCCCCGCTCCCGCGGCATTTTCTGGTGGGGCAAAATATCCGAGGACATAAAATGTGGAGTGGATACTCGGTTCGCGTTCAGTTCTCGTCGGATCGTCGCCGTAATCGGTCGAGGATAGATAGTATTATAGTGTACGTGCGGT
>BGZK01002861.1:0-39506 GCA_005406025.1 Eumeta japonica | reverse complement strand
GAGATCTTAATGAAACTCAACATACATATTTTATGGACTATTACAAAGGTTGATTTCGTATTTGAGCCAAATCGGTCAACTAGTTTAGAAATTACAGCATTTTAAAATTTTGAAAATCCATAAATGACATATTCCATATGAACTACATATGAAAATAAATTGGAATCTACTTCCATATCGGCTGCCGAATGGCATTTTTTGAATTTGTAAATGGTTCGAAAGTACGAGTCTTACGGTACAAAATTTAAAAGCAGATACTTTAATTCCATTTTTCGTATATTCACTAGTCATCTGTTCAATGTCATATCGAATTTAAAATTATTTTAACTTCAAAAGATTGTTATTATTCATTTCTAAAAGAACATCCTGGAAACCATTGATGAAACCTGAATTTCTCTAAGGAATAAAAAGGAGAATACTGTAGTAAATCGCCTCCTGTCTTATATTGATTCATATAAAGGAATCTGCATGTATCCGCTACTAACATATAGATTTTTGTTCAGGACGTGCGTAAGGAAATATGTATTTACTTACCTAAAACTTTATCGTTTCGCCTTTTCAAGCAAGATTAAATCGTTTCTATCTTCAACAACTTTTTTAATAAAAAGTGGTATCATGTTGACGAAAGTAACAAGAACATTTGACTGTGGATCTTCATAACTTAAAAGTATTAGTAATCGTTAAATTCAACGTACCAATTGTTCTGGAACTTTAATGTTCCAAATCTCTTATGTTCTCGGCATTTTATTGTCGGTTGGAGCCCAATGTTATATCTCTATTTTATCTTTAAATTGATTATCGAAATGTATCAAACGAAGGATACATCAAACAAAGTAATATGTATCAAATTAGAAAATGCTATAAATTTCAGAGGTCACACCCAGATCGATATGCGCAATCTAGAACCATACATCTTCAATTTCTCCTGTCTCTTGCAAGTTATTAAATATGGCGTCTCTTATATTTTCCTCTTACCTTGTTAAACTAGAACGTTGTATTTTTGCATTGGCATCGTTGTATTACACAAAATTAAAGCTAAATTTAATATCCTTCAATTTTGTTTACACGTTTGTAGCTGTCGCTGTGCAGCTTTCATTGTATGTTGTTGAACTTTCTGTTAAGGAGATACAATGTAGTAATTTACTGTATTTAAGTATAATTACATATGACACTAGAAAATTTAATATCATAAAATCTTGATGTTTGTTGTCGTATTTTGTCTCGATTTTACATGTAAATATTTGTAGCAATTACGGCAGCAATACAACCACGTATTCTGAATTCAATCACTTTTTATGCGAAATTTGATTTATTTAATAGACATAATATTAAAATCGATTGTTGCTAACTGTACTTAATAAATAAATTATTTTTTTGTCCTTTTCAATTCCATTTTTACGGCAAGTACAAACAAGCACCTACAAACCTTCTGAATGTACGATGAGTATTCATTAGACAAAGAGGGAGTAATCCTATTTCATATGCAGAAAGGAATAAATATTTTTCTTATCATAGCATAAGCTTTTTCAATGAAGCACAATAGGCGCGCCTTGCAAATTCAGCTATTGAAAGTATCGAGGATTCAAACCCGTGAAGAGGGATCTTCAAAACACATGCGAATAACCTAAATGGATTTTCATTTATTGTTAATGCTCTTTTCGTATAAAACTAGTAAGACGCAATCCTCTGCCGGTCGACTATCGCTCTTTTGATATCTGCCTCTAATATATTCTCGGAGAATGTCTACGAATGTATTTACTTCTTTATATCTCAAAAGCTTACTTAGAAGTTGTTTTATCTCTTAGAAATACTGTAAACACTACTTAAAAAAAAAAAGCAATTTGAGGACGTCTATCTCTTTAATATTTCGGTTGCGCGAAAAGCCTTGTTTCTCAGTGTATTTACTTTATTATTACAGTGGTAACAAATTTAACGCCACTTTCATTATCTTCTGTTTTGCTTTACACAAATTACCAAAAATGTTTCTTTGAACAAGACAATCATAGCAAATGACAATATCTTGAACAAAAAAAAACCTAATCACAATATTTGAATGAATTTCGTAGCCCAAAAATGAAAGCTAACACAATTTTCTTTTTAGTGGCCATTAGATTGAACAAGACAACTGAAATTTTGCGACCTGATGCTGAGCCCTTCGGGATCTCGGATCTTGTCGTTAAGTTAATACCCACAGTCGGGTTTTATTAACCGCTATTTATTCAGCTCTCTGCAGTTGTTATCGATGTTACAATTCGCTCCTTTTATACTACACTGGATCCTTATTTGTGACTCTCAACTCTTAAACATTACACTTACACAATTTTTTATTCTATTGTTTTCGCAAGTTATTTAACATTCAATTAAAAAGGCCCAAATAGGATCAATATTCGCGTATAACAAGCATAAAGCTTTTATGCGTAATATAACCCAAATTAAAATACCAACGAAAACTCATTAGTTACAATTACAAGTTTGTTTGTAATTGAACTAACAATGTAGGTATATTAATTCTAACAAGTATGTACCTTGTTTTAAGATTGAAGTTATTTTTGCGATCATTTCGATAGGGGCTCCATTTTCAGCGAAAATGCGAATTCACTGCTGTTGTAAGCTCTAGGTCGTGTTAAATGATTGATTGTCGTAATTTTTTGGGAATATCGCAATATTCAGCTGCGTTTTTAGCGCACCTTTTGGTTATTTCTTTTTCTTAATTTTTGATTTTATATTGAAGATTGATTGAAATGCTTTTTTCATTTTTTTTTTTGAAAATAAAAATTTTGGTAATTTTATTTTATTTTTTTTCAATTGAGCGTTTCAGAACGTACAGTGAATGTGAACGGACGTACTAATAATGGATCATAATACCTAAAAACTGTTATTTTTATTAATTTAATTAATAATTATTTAATTAGGTACAATTAGCGATTTTTATAAACTTATTAGTGAATATTGTTTTGGTGCTTATTTTATTTTTATTCCTATTGTTAATGAATTTATTTTCAATTTACTCAAAGGTTTGTAGAGCACGCGATCGACAAATTATTACTAAACTAATAAATTTGTCGTAATTGATTTACCTAAGACCTGTTAATTATGTAACTAATTCTTATAATCTTCAAATCAATAAAGATAAAAATGATCACTTTTAGTAGTTTACTTTCTTAAATTGGACGAACTGTAAGTTAAATGTCACATTATATTGAGTTTAAATATTTAACACTATTCTCATGTTAGTTGGAATAAATAATCGATCGTAACCGGCCCCCATCTAGACCGCAACTGGATACCCACAACGATCGAAAAATATTTCCAACATTAAAAAAAAACCTTTTTAATTAAAATTTCCACGCTAGCCTCCTTCAACAAATACTAGCGCCGTAGTATCTATAAACGTCGCGACACACCGACGCTGGACCAACGCCGACGGTGCAAAAGCGCGAGCCGGCGACGACTGGCCGGCCCGCCCGGGCGGGTGATTAGCGCGGGCGGTGAATCACGTGCCGGCGGCCGGCGGACCGTAAGCGCGCGCGCCCTGCGTCAACGCCGGTCATTCCCCGTTCGATCGGCTTCTTTAACGTGGGCCCGTAGCTTTTATTGTTGTCATGCTTTCTAATTTACGCTTCTATGAGATCGTCCAGTTTTTATTGGAACGAAATTCCTTAGTGCGGTCCGAGTTAGAAGTTGACTGGTAGAAATCGTAACATAACGAAATAGCGTTATGCTTCCTCCCTCTCTTATAAAATTTATTAGCATTTTTTAATGTCATTTTTAAGTCTCTATTTTATTTCAAATTTTAAATAAATAATTTTTTTTCCTAAAATTTAAAATTAAACTTTGATTTTATTCCTTACTTTGCGTTATTTATATTGAAAAAATTAAATGTGTGGCACTCGGGGACTGCTGCGGTAAAACTATTGCATAGCATTTTTTATCAACTTATGCAATTATAATCATTTATTTATTTATGCAGTAATTTTTTCCTTTGATATTAATTCAAGTTTTTCATCACTTGCTTCATTAATAAATGCACTTTATTTATTCATATTTAAAACACTTTATACACAAATTTCACACGTATAGCTATTCACCAGCAACTGCTATTCACTTTTGTATATAACACCTATGTATACATATATACCTACATGTATACTTACGGGACACATGCGTGAGTGTGGCATTATAAAGATATGATAGATACCTATACACCTATATACTTTCTCACAAACAGCTGCTTACGTATTCGTCCGATTTCGAGCAGCTCGTCGATCCGTGCGAGCTTCGTACAGTCGTACCATATACATACACGTCAAGCGAACGCTCGGCCGAACTACATGGTAGGCGGAGTGGGGGGTCTTAGGTTTTACGTTAGGTTAGGTCGCCGCGCTCAAAGTCCGCGATAAAAGGTATGCAATAGTTTACAAAAACTTTCGTTCTTGATAGCGGCCTTTCGACCACACATTTAGTTTTTATTTTACTTTTGGTCAATGTTCTCATTATATTATTCATCCGATAAATATAGCTTTTAAATAAATGTCCTCATAAATATGTATGAGGTTTTTTCCGATAAAAACGAAAGTGGTCGCTGCTTGCAATCGTATTGATTCTAATTTTGTAAGTTTAGAGCAATTTATTTACAGTATTGCTATATTAGTTCAAAGTGTTTCTGTCTGTTTGTGTGTTACTATTATTTTAACTAAGCATCCGTTCAATTAACTATTACAGTATGTGGCATATACACGGGTAGTTTTCATACTGGAAACCGGACGACAATCGACACAGTGATTTTATCAAATTCAATTTACTAATTACCCAATAAATGAATAACGTTATTAAAAAAAAATATCGGTGTCGTTTAGGTGTGAAAAGAGACTAGATATCGTAAACTATTAAAATATTTACAGATTATCCTCTTATTTAATGAGGCCTTCTTGAAAGTTTATTTCAAGGCTCTTAGGCGTGAGAATGTTTTTGAAATACAATTCTACAACAAGAAAAATAGGCTGTTGAAGTCGGGAAAACTGATATAGGTTTTTGCAAAAGAAAAACCTTTCTTAGTAAACTTAAGAATTTTTGATGTGAAACATCTATAGGTACAGGGTAAACCGGATTGTTGGCATGGCGACGCTTGCCGTGGCGACAAGTCGCCAAGGCTATACTAGGGCATATACAGCTCTATTTACAGTATAGTGCACCGTGTGGCGACGGGTCACCATGCTATACAATGGTATATATATATATATATATAATCAAAATGTATACCGTAGTAAACAGCACCATCGAATCGAGTGAGAAGGGAGTCGCACAGTCGCTTGCACATGGCGACGTGTAGCCATATCGTTCACACTACTACCTGTGGACTGTATATATCTATAGTATAGTGTGCCGACCCGTCGCCACACCGTACACATTACTACATTTTTGATTAATATGATTTTATTTTTGATTAATAATTGATTATTAATAATCCATTATTAATTATTACTGTGACAAGTAATTGTCACAGTAGTACCGTCAGAGGAAACATCGAATATAACTATTACTGAAGTCACAGATGAAACGAATTAACTTGTGGCAACTTAGAATTAATATTGAATTTTTGTATTTAATGAAAATAAATGTTTATTAAATAAACAGTCATCACTTTTTGTAAAAAATTCGTCATATTTAATTTTTCCATTATACTATATTTAATTCCTGTCGTAAACTTGTCTTTATTGTATATTACTTGTACAAACTCTATGTTTCACCATCTGCCAAGCGTCCCGTGACGGCTCACTTTTTTTTTATTTATATAGTATGTATTTTTAAATATTTATAAAGTAATACATCACTTATTGTACGATATAAAATTATACGCCGTGCAATAGACTACACTGCCCTCAATTGGAAAACCTTGATGTAGTAATGCTGTGATGTTCTCTTGTTTGTATTATGAAGACTAATATCTCTTCAGCTTCATTCCACTGTTCCACCGGAGGCTTTTCGAAACGCAATTTAACTTAAGGTATTATTTTTCTAGCTTTGAGACCTAGTTCTATTTCATAAGCGCCTTTTCATTTTTAATATAATAAAAGGGAAGAAAGTCAAAGCCTAGGAAAACAATGCGCCCGCAGTGTCTATTGCATTACGAAGCCTGTACAATGCGGGAAAAAAAAACGCGTTGCACTCTAGCTTCATAAAGGCTGCTTTTCTCGCCGAGTGCTCGCGTCCTTATTTATTTTCCTCTTCCTGCACCTCGAGGTGGGGCCGGCTCTCTTCCGATCCGCCTTTGTAATATCATGCCGTTCCACGTCCTCAATAACTTTTACTCTGAGAGTTCGTTTGATGTAGTTGTCCGACTAGAAGGAATTTTATAAAGCTCACTTTTAATTATAAAACAGGGTCGGCCGGAGATATTCATTCGTTTATCTTTTCAAGATACCCTAATATCCCGGTAACCAGGAATTATAGTGGTTTTTAAATATTGAAAATATCATATACGTATGTCCATGTAATATACAAGACGAATAGATGTGATAGTGAAGAAAATAATTAAAATTACAATCGTTTAAAAAACAGAATAACTGTGAACCTTCAAATGTTCTTTGGGATTTTATTTTGGGACTTTATTGCTAACTAAACGTTAACATCTATTTTGCGTGGCGCCATTTAATTATATCTGATCTGTGTCTGGTTGGTAATCAATATTTGGTTTATTTTGGGTTATAGTTTATGTTATCTAAAACGTAATGCCCATGTATTATTTTTCAACTATAAAAAAACTTTTAAAAAATCATATTGACTGGTTTAGAATCTGAAAAAGCCAGGTTATAGCAATTCATACATTAAAATTTAAAAAATAAAATATTCCAAATTTACAAACCGGTTATCGCACGTCACTGGTCGAGTATACGAAAAGAGAGCTGGGGTGGCCGGAATGGACGACGCTGTGTAAAATCTTGAAAACAACAATTCTATTTGTAAATGTACGTCTATTTTATTCAAACGACTCACAAATCTATATTGTATTAGTTGTAGATCTTCGAATAGAATTCAGCTTAAAATCGCCTTCCAGACTGACTGATACAATTGGCGTACGATGACCGCGTTTTATGGGAAACTATCAATTACATATTTTGTGTCGCTTTTAAGTATGCGTGCCAGATGTTACACGCGTGTGAACCTAGAATAGTTTTAAGCGATTTATATAAACAATATGTGACTAACCCTTAATTTATACTAAGAATATTGTCTAGAGTTCAAACAAAGTTCTTAGAGCCCAAACAACCAACAATTTAGAGTCTACATAACCAACTTTGTCCAAACAGTTCACTGACTTTGTTTCGATATACCGTTTATATATCAGTTATTCACATAGATTCGATTCAAGAACAAAAATGAACGTATGCCAACCAAAACCGTACATATGTATCTAGTTCATTATTAATCAAATAAAATTTGAACTCTTCAGAACAAATGAACTCGAATGTAGGTTTACTCGATCCTATCTGATGTCGATGGCGTTGTTCGACAGCTTTTGGACAATCTGATCTAAATCATTTGTCACATAATGTAACCATTAAATCGTTATGTCATTTGTTTTAAAATCATCGAAGTATCTTCAACGCCGGGTGTGTTGAAGACAACTAGTATCTAGATCGAAACCGAAATCGAATTCAAGAGCGGGACCAGCATCGGAATGGACAGTGGGGCCGAGGCCAGAATCGTTATTGTCAGCGAGATCGGTAGATTGATCTGAACGATTACAAAAGGTGAAAGAATTCACTATGCCCACGAGAACCCACCCGTGGGCGAAGTATACTCTAATAATAAAAAGAGTCAATATTCATTGAAGAACATTTTTATCAGAGTTGTCATAAGTCAAATACTCTTTTTTACACAATGAAATGAAAATGGTCACCATTCAAAAAGTTCTCTATAGTGATATTGTCTCAACAGAATAGTTCGTATGGGCATGCCGTATCGGATATATAGTTAAAATAATATACATGAAAATTATTTAAAAAAAAATGTAGCTGGAGCCACTAACATCGCGAGTCTCTTTCGCTTTTTTTTCGGTGAAATTATATTGTGCAAAGGATAAAAATAATAGTAATATGAAAAGTCTCGAGGCAGAAGCTCCTTCTAACTTAGAGGCAAGCTTTGTATCAGATTTCGAAACTTCCTAATGCTTTGCAATCTGATAAAAGTTTGTCTTTAAGTTAGCAACGTCTGACGTCGTTAAATCCGTTCATGATATTAACTTAATAGAATTTTAAATCTAATTAATTGATAAGATTTATAACGGTTGCTTTAGCTATTTAACTAATTATATTATGACAATAATTGAAAAATTTACAGTGATTAACTAGGAGGAGACACATAAGAAGTTCTTTTGTGCTTCCTCATCATCATCATCAGATAATTAGAAAAGAGAATAGACAGTTCTCCTAATTTATTGACATTCAATCTGTTCCAAGTTAAGCTTAATGGCTTCCACGTAGGGATTCATTAAAAACTACTAGTTAAGTCGCTAGCGAAACTAAACTCATATGAGCACGAACACGTGTCGTGTCGCCTTTACAGTTATGTGCTTAACCACAATTCGGGAATTTACGACGACAATGTTAAAAAGACACAAATCTCAATTTATGTTTTGGGATCGTTTAAACTTATTTTATGTTTAATGTAATTTTTAGAACTTCTTTCACCCGATGAATAAAACGATACCCATATAGGATAATTCCAGTGTCTATTTTTTTGTCCGTCTGTTATTAATTATTTTTTACATACTTATTCAGAGTTGGCAGCACAGTCATTAAAGTATATTTAAAATATATTATTTCGGACCATTAGAAAGAAATATTGCAGGTTGGCAGTTTCATGCCACTCCCGTCAGTCTGCGTAAATATATGAAATTTTAGATTTCAATTTCTTCCTTGACCGATGACACTGTTTAGTATTAGTAGAGCGCTCCTTTAAACTTTCTTTCTTTAAATTGGGCTGAATTCACGCAGCTTTCTCACTTTGGGGCGTGCCTTTCCTTTTCAATAAATTTTTAGAGCGCTTTAACAGCTACCTAATGACCTCTAAACCACTTTTATACATCTGTCTGTTCCTAAGTTATAAATTGAAATAACTTTGCACGTCGCAGATTTTTAGGATTTTTAGTCCAGTGTTTGTTCACTTGAATGCGCTTGAAGGTCACAAACGAATGACCACCATTTAAAAGATTTATCGCGACGAAATTTACGATGGTGTTTTTAACTTTTGTCTACAAATTACAGTTTTAAAGAATACGCAACGTCACTGTATCATAAAATTTTTGATCAAGTGCATTATGTGACATCGATTATCACATATCGTTTTGTATGACAAATACAAACATTATTTTTTTTAGTTTTAAAGTGAATAGTTTAAAATATATTAAAGAATGTATACGAGTACCAAACACTCATCCATGATATGTTTCTTATTTCATTATTGAATTCCACCTACAATCGTATTACTTATTTACGTTTTAAAAGCTCACTTTCTAATTCTGCATTATTGTAATGCACGAGGACGACATGATGTGTACCTAATCGTTATAAAACTTTCAAATAATAAATAGCTAATTCGTTTTCTCCTTCAATTTTTTGCTTACATTCACCCAGCCATACAATTAAACGTGAATACAAAATAGAACTGAATATAGAATTAGATTACCCTCGGCTTTGATATTCCTTTCGCCAATATTTTTTATGCGTCGCAAGTTTTGTTTTCACCTTATAATAAATACATTACTGTAAACCGAGCTACAATATTTCACGGCGTGGCTAGCGGGGGAAACCTTAGCTTTATTAATTATCTTATTGCCGTCGAGTGTTATGTTTCTTGAATTTTCACACATAACTAGTCTCACCTTGAAAATTTTTGTTTGTAATGGTAGGATATAACCATACATATGTATATACATAAAATAAAAATTTTACGCCACTTCATAAACGATTCGCTCCGGCCTATGGAACTGTGCGTATTATATTTGTCGTCTTGCCATTTCACGCTCACTTATGACATATGTGTTAACAACTACAACCGACCGCGCTTCCTATAGTTGTACCGCATCGATGTCGGGCCCGTATAATGAACCCGATATCGAATGTTCGTTTGCGTGCGTCCGTTGTCTGGAAAGCAATTTTGGCAGCCGTATCAAATAGGTACTGGTATTAATTATCTTGTCCGTTATGTTGTGCATGTGGCTAAAGATTGATTTACCAGTCATTAACGATGGGTGAGATTATTTTTAATGATTCGGCTTTCATGTTAATATTCGAGAACGTGCTGATTAAGTTAAAATCAATATGGTCGAGAACACATTCAGTTCGGGACAGCGTCTAGAAAAATGTGAGGAAATCACATTCTTACTTTGTTATTTGACAAAAAAAAAATTAAAGAAAAGGAGAAAAATGCAATGCAATGTTTAGAAAAGGGCTCCGTAAGGCCAATGCGGGTATTTAACTGCTGCGGTTTTTTTGTAATAACATTTTACGGGGGGCACGGTCATGCGAAATACCAGAAAGCATGTGATCATCCAGTGCATGTTGGGGAGTTTTGGACTCCACCGAATGGATACACTTTTCTGAAATACCTTTCCATGCAATAAATGATATAGAGGTCACTATTTATTAAAGGCGCAAAGGAACACCTGAGACGACTGAAAGTAGGTGATCATCGCCACCCATGAACACTCGCAACCCCAGAGGTACCGTTAATGCGTTGCTTACCTTTTAGGAGGGAATAGGATATGTATGTATGGAAGGGAAGTGGGCCACCGAAACGTCCTAACGATATCCGATTTTCATATTTACAGCACTCCATAAGTTTTATTATAAAAACGATTTGTCCCGACAAATAACACAGGCAGCGTCATTAACAGAAAGTAAAACAGTTGTACAGTTGTACTTTTCATGGTACTAAATTAGAGGCTTGTAATATGCTATAACACGTCTCAAAGGAAGCGTATGAATTTCAGTTATGAAAACGGACTTTACTTATGAGATACTCCTAGTAAATTTAAATTTTATGTATCCCATTTACCTATAGAAGCTTGCCAAGGAGCAAGGTCTCGCACAACGTATAGTAAGTGAAGTTAAAATCCTAAAATTGTTACTTTATAGTTGTATTTTATTGTGCGAAATATATATATATATACATTGTGTTCAAAACCGAGATTTTATTTGTCATATAGATTAATATAAGAAAGAGCGTTTTTAACTTGTTCCTATGAAAATTTATTAGCCTTTGTCTGATTTTTTTTATGTATATGTTTATTTGTAAATGTATAACATGAAACTTTGTAATTTTAAATTGCTATCCTGAACCGAATAAGGGCCTCGACCACATCGTGTTTTATTTTTAATTTTAATTAGCACGTTTTTAAAATATTCAACAGAATATTCCTATTTCCCATTTGAAAAGGTTGTTCAAATTTTTGCCAAGCATAGCAACTTTGAAAGCGAAAAAATATTTTTCTGGAGGATTTTATGTAGCATAAGGAACAATATATTTCTGACTTGTGATCAAGGGATCTAACAATAGTTGAGCCTCTAGACCATTTTATTAAAGTAAAAGCTTTAGAATATATTTTGAATTTGCATTCTCGATACAGGCGCGGAATATTAAAACGAACTTAAAATCATTATTAAAGAATTATTCAATATCGCTTAGCATTTCAAAGAATACTTAATTTTACTAGAGGGTGATTTTGAAATGTGTATTGAATTATTACTAAATTACGTATAATTTCCTTTTATTTTAAAATAATGTCCAAAGTGAACAGCTTATTTGAAAAGCCATCTTTTCTATTTATGGCTTATTTGACAAACATTTATGCCTTATTTGACAAGTCATAAATGCTTGATATAAATATCTATAAATATATTAAAAACTCAACTTTATTTCAAAATAATTTAAAATATTGTGCACACATCTTTTGTAAACATTGATATTATAATTATTAGATAGGGTGGACTTCACGCAAGCTATGCATTGCTTCCTGCAACAAAAACAAGCGTGTGCATTTGTGCCCGTATCGATACAATGTCAAATACGAATTAATTTTGTGCATTATTTGTGTTCATTACATAACTTCATATAAATGGTTATACTTTTGTATGATATATTATCGTTTTGCACTAAATAAATAACTATATTTTGACGTAAATCGTTGAACGTCTATTTTGTCGCACCGGCAGGCATTTCAAAAAAAAATTACGACATAAAAAAAGTGTAGAATATATTATTATTCTTAATAAGTCGTGGGCAATATTACAGTTCAAGAGCAGACATGGACATTCTTAGAAATAGAACCTGTAATAAGAGCAGAGTGGAGTCAAAGCTGAGCTTCCTTTTGTGTGCTTTTATTAAGAACGCTCTACGTATTGTGAGCTCTATTGTATTAGAGTACACAAAAGCATTGCAGTTATTATTTGCACTTAGAGAATGCATGCCACCTCCTTATTATTAAAAATACTCTGTTTGCTTTTAGGTCGCTGCCTACCGGTGCTGTCTATACACCTGTTTCACATATACGGTCTGATAACACATTTCGACCTGGACGTCGTCAAGGTGTGGAGGCTGTTCACCCTCATCGAGGAAGGATATCACAGCACAAATCCATATCATAACTCCATACACGCTGTGGACGTCACGCAGGCTATGCATTGTTTCCTGCAACAAAAACAGGCTAGTGCATTTGTATCTATGAAGTCATTTATTTAAGTCAAATACGAATTAACCTTGTACATCACCTGTATTCATTACATAACAGTATTATGTGCATTTTTATTGTAGTTTTGTATTATTTAGGTTTCTAATATTTGATAGGTTTTTCCAATTATCGATTTCAATTAATGATTTTAATTTTATTTAAGCCATGATATCTTTTCTAGTATCCATTGAAAACCATTTTTGTCTATTTGTTAGTTTTGAATTAAGTGTCTGAAAATATATGTCGCTTATTTGATAGAATTCATTTTTGTCGAACTTTTTAGCTTAATGTCAGTTTTTGTATTGGGTTTAACATTTCAGTTGATCGCTTTTCAAAACTAATAACCGAAACAAATAAACATCAGTATCAAATTATAAAACTCGATATTATCGTTTTACAGTATATATTACCTGTATTTTGAGGTAAATCGATGAATGTCTCTTTTATAGAACCGGCGCGCATTCCAAAAAGTAAAAATGTTACATGAAAAACATATTCTTATGAAAGCCTCATGTGACTCTGTGTAGACTCGTCTGACTACCACGCAAAAATATATGTTCGACTCTATCTCCTGCGCTGGCGTCATAGGTCGCGAAAGTGACAGATGAAAACGAGGCGTTATACGATCGCTTGTAGAGATCTTGACAAATTTCGATCGAGAAACCTTCGTTTTGAAGAATAGAATGTTTGTATAGTTTTATGGGCAAAATATTTAATTTTTTGTATTAACGAATTGTTGCCGTCGATAGTTCGAAAGTTGGGATTGTAAGACGATAACAAACATAAATACGGGCGAAAGTTTTACGTGACAACGACTTTGAATGGTAAAATCATTTTAATGTGAATATTCATTCGTATAGTAGGAAGAAGGATGAAATAATAGTAACAATTTAAAACATTTATTTATACAAAGAATTATATTTAAAACATTAATTTATACAAAGAATCTCGCACTGAATTTCATATTAACAAAATTTTATTTTTACCTTTACACATACATACGTATTTATATAAATATACATACAATAATTTGCAAGCTATGCACTATCTCTGTACAGCGCGCGGCAGACCGATCATAGTTGAGTGGGAGAGAGACGCCTCTCTCGTTCGGTGACTCATCGTAACGTTACCGAGCGTTACACTTTTTCATAAGTGACTCCCAGCCGCAACCTAATTTAAGACGTTGTCACGTCAAAAAGAGGTGCTTTAATTTCGTCCGTGAATGACTAAAATGACGATTTCGAGAGCGGAGAAAAATCGTCTCTATCGTAAAGATAAAAAATAAAACAAAAATAAAAAAGAGAAAAGGATATGGGTTCGAACCAGATCGGCCAATGTAGTGAGCGCCAACCGCGACATTTGACGTTTTCAACTTCTCAACCACATGAAGGAGCCAAATCTTTTCGGATAGTCTTCAATATCGGCCTAAGGGATGTGGACTATTTAAGGAATATAAATAATGTTAATATAAAAAATACCACATATTATGTGCTGAAAATTTTACGAATTCACGAAATACTAAAACTTGCGGTTGTAGCCTCAACTTCTACCCACATCGATGTTTCTCGGAATCATTTCCTACAATAGAAAGTAATACATGCCCGTCTTTGAAGTACAAGCTATTTCTCTGGCAAATTTCATCAAAATAAAAATATAACAAACATACATACACACACCTCATACTTTTGAATTTTTCTCGCTTAAGTAGGTTTATATTATTAATTGCAACAGCCTTGTAGCTCCAAGACCACCCGTAATACAATCCCGGCCCCACCCTCGCCCCTGACCCGCAATAAGGTTATAAAAATAAAATAATTGTTAACTCGATATCAGAATGCGTATTACGTTATTGTTGTAAAGTGCGATGAATTAACAGATATTTCATAACGACAATGTACTGTCAGTGTCGCATTTGCGCCGGCATCCATTTAACACCAAATTGAGTCATTTTGACTATTATACAGATTAAACTTCGCATACGTATTTTACGCGAAGCACTAAGTACCTTTTGTCGCATCATGCCGAGCTCGAATTTATTTCGCTTATTTGACAGAAAGTTGGTCGTTTGTATTCATACTACTACGAAATAATATCACTTCTTCTTGGCTTTAACTATACAGCATACCACGGAAAAGGTGTTTGGAGCTAATTGAAAACTAAGTTAACATAATTCAGCTGCTGTTCCGTCTCGTTTCGTTCTTAAACAATGTGAACTATAAAAAGTTATTTTCTTATTCCTTCGGAACCCTACATCAACCACAAAACCATAAACCACACCAAACACCACAGAAGATAAAGAGACTAGATATAATTTCTGCACCAATACACGTAATATCAGCTTGTGAAAATGTCTGCGAAATGGCTGAAACCATAAGGGACCATAATGATTTTCATGGTGCCCTAAAAAAAATTAAAAGACATTCATTCAAATCGCCCCAGTAGCTTTCGCTTGACGAACCTATTTCTATTATGATTTCTATAAAATTAAGTGGATTGTGCAAATAACATGATATTAATAGTTTGAACACAACTGTAAAAGGTTTGGTTCTAAGGAGGTTTGATATTAAAAATTAGATATATATCTGAAAGTTAGTGTGGCAATGTGGCGGGCGAATCTGAGAGCAAAACAAGCGCCACCGAGTGTGGTTGAAGCACGCGTGTCAGTTACAGGAGCCGGCGACGCGCGTTTGCAACACCACTCGTACGCTTGCTCCTTGTTGTGGCGTTTAATTAAGGTGTTAATCCGCACAGTGATACAAACATGCTGCTCGTATCGCTTATACTTTGACTGGGAAAGCTTCTGCAATGCGATGCCGCGGCATTTTTTTTTTGGGGATCTCCATAAAATCGTTATTGAGAGGTAAATAATAACTTTATTGTTAATAAATATAAAAGGATCTTAAGTAAAATTGCGTTTAAAACAAAATGGAAATAAAAGATATGACCCGTTTTTAAAACGGATTGAAAAGTATAAAATAATTTATGTAAATCTCATGAAGAACAAAGTCACGTACATATTTCTAACCTTTTCAAAATGTCCTGAAAGTAATTTTAAATTTTTAATAGGCATTAAATAAAATATTTGTAATTTTTTAAGAAAGAAAAACGCGGAGTGTCTGATACATAACTGTAAACAATTTAGTGTGGCTATCAATGATACGACTCATTTTTCAGTTCAGTTTGATAATGGTGCAATAAAATTTGGATCATCCAAATCCGAACTATTCCATTACAAAACTTCACATGGACAGACAGACAAGAATACTAATTAATAAAAATGTTCTGACATCTTTTTTATTTGAAAAAATAAAATGTATTAACATTTCTCTTCAGTTGCTCTAATAAATTATCTATATATTTGCTTCAAGTTTACTGGTTTAAAAGAAAGTTGCATGGAAATAACTAACGAGGAACATGATATTCAGAAAAAACTCTATTAATCTAAACAATATTTCTATTTTACCCATTCTTTAAATTTATTATGTATTTAAAACATACAGAATATGACCACCGACATTCTGGCCTTATAAAATAGCGGTCGGTTACTGTCTGACTACAAAACTTGGCCGATTTTAAAATTCAATTAACTACTAAAGACCTTTAGCTTCGCTTGGACGCGTTTTGTCTCTAAATCGCACATAAATAACTTAAATTATTTCTATAAATTCTATTTCCGAGTCCTAATGGAAGTATTTCATTATCATTTTATCTTCGTTTAAAGATTTAAATAAGATGATAGTCACAAAAGGGTAAATATTTTTTTGACAATATATGGCATATGCATAAAATTGTCTTCTCTGACATCCATCTAAATTAAAATAAAATTATTTATGTACACGTGTGTCGATTGTTCACAACCATTTACAATTAAAGTTATGACCACGCAATATACCGAATACATAAAATGATTAATGAGCATCACCCAAAGTTTGCGCTCGTACTTAAACGAAATGTGATGTGCGATGCTACTGAATATATCTATGTATGTAGGATACACTGAATCTTTTAAAATTACAGAAGTAAAAATTGGAAAGAAAAGAAATTAAAAAATAAAGAAAGAAAAGAGAACGATAAAAGGAATTACAATTTTAAGAAAAATGAACCAACTTGAAAAACTTTGTACCGAACTAAAAAAATAATAATCAATTGTTTTAAAACTTAATTTAATACAATGATACTAATAATTATGACGAAACATACGGAGCTTACTAACAATAATCGATTTCTATAAACTGATTTCTGTTTCTGTAAAGTCTTTAAGCTTAGGCCAATTTACATAATTTAAGTAAGTATTTACTTCCTTCTTTTTAAATATACTTATAAAATAATTGTTAGGTACCTGGTGCATAATAATAAGTAGGTCCGAAATGAAGCCTTAACTAAAGCAAAGAATTATTAATTATAATAATAATATTAACTCACGCCTGTTTACCAGAAGGGTGGGCAAAGACTATAGATTTCTACATGGTACGATTTTTGCATATCTCTCCTTCTTCACTGAAGTCCATCAATCTCTTCATACTAGATCCTCAGTTTGGGGTACTTAAAATTTAGCCCTTTTTAATATACCACTAGTATGGTCTGCATAGATTTTCTAGGGCACCGCTTGCCGACCTTTCTATTACAGACATTCGCTGAATGGAGTTGTTTTGTCAGTCTACTTTCATTTATTCTTTCCGATGGCCAAGTCATCTTAAAATACCTCTTTCTACCCTAGTTCACATCTTTCTTCAAATCACACCATTCTCTGATCACCGTTCTACATCTATCGTCAGCCTTGACGATAGATGTAGGAATAGTGAGCGCTACCCACACATATTACGCAGAGATCGCATTTTCACCGCGTTGATATTACTTTCATTTTCTGCCAAACCCAGTTTTCACTACCATACATAAGCGTAGGGATTTTATGGATAGCAAGCACGCTTGTCATGAGAAGATTTTACTATTAGCAAGTGGGGCCTCATTCTTGTTCTTTCCTCATTCTTTCTCCTTTCGATATCTCTATCATGTTTACCATTATTTGTAAATAGATTACCCAAGTATACAAACTCTTCCACTTATTCGATTCTTTTTCGATTTCTACTTATTTCATTACTTGGTTGTCGACGTACAGAAAGCATTTGACAGACAGATCATCGATCCTTAGTCAAGAGTCTTATTCTTTCGCATTATACAGACAGCGATCCATGAATAGATTTAATAGCCACGGTGAAACTAAACATCCCTGCCTTACACTCCTGTGGATGCAAAACCAATCAGGGTATGCCTTATATATTCTAACGCAATCCCTATACAGTGGGTATAGGGATTAAATTGTTAACTTAAATGAGGTTGGCCATAGTTTAAACTATACGAAAACTATTATGAAAAAACAGGCGACTCAACATTCTATGCGTTGATGAGATTAAAAGGAAAGATAATGGTGGAGCCATCAAACATGAGTTCTTTGATACTTATTGGTCTAGCGTTGACCAGAGCCAACGAGAGTTCTGAGGTGTTGGATTCATTATATCATAAAAAGTGCTTGAATGTGTGTAAACGGTCACGAATATGTGAATCCAAGGCTCCTTTGGCTTCGGGCTAAAAAGGACTGACTCACATATTATCTTATGCGGTTATGCTCCAAATATGTCGAAATCGCTCGAGGAACAGGAGGAGTTATGAGCTGATATAAGAGACAATTGTTTACAATTGACGGTAATTGTGATGAGATATTAAGAAAGTAAATGCGGAAAATAAAGCAAATGGGACCTCGTTTGCTATTATAAGTGTTTCATTACAAGCATGTTTGACTATTCGTAATGAAGTCCTGCTTTATACGCTTTTGTGCAGCAAGTGAATGTTGGATATGGCAAAAATAAAACGAAAGAACAATCAATGCAGTTGAGATGCGACCTCTGCGTAGTGTGATGTGTGAAATATCTTTGAGAGATAATATAGGAACAGGAATGTCAGGGAGCTATGTGGTTTTGAAGAAGATGTAACGACTAAAGTTCGAAAATGTGTGTTGCAATGCTTTGGTCGTCTGGAAAAAATGAACGAAAGAAGATTGATAAAACAAATCTGTTGAGCGAATGGGTATCATGAAAGTTTCGACAATGGTCGCCCTAGAAAATCTTATGCAGACCAAATTGGTGTGACACATTAAAAAAGGGCTGAATTTTAAACCCAAAACCGACGAGCATGCATGAAAAGGTCTGTAGTCTCTGCCTACCCTTCCACGAAATAAGCGTGAATTTTATAATAATAATATACAGTATGAAATTGAATTCCAATTCTTCATCATAATTCGTTTATTATGAATTTTCATTAATTGGGCCTCGTTTGCCGAGCTCACGTCGACCGCTCGGTTTAAATTTAGTTTGGTTGACTTCAAGTGCGCTTCATATAATCGGTTCTCGCATTCAATAAATAAACCTGTTATCGAATGGATCCCATTATTAAAATGTGAGCATAAAATTGAATTCTATTATTTTTAATTATTTTTATGTGCTTACGTTTACATTTGAACTTGTTAAGCAAAATAGTCTTTACGAATATAATAACTATTTGCTGTTATCGATACTCGTGTCACGAAATAGTTCTGATAATAATAGTTATATATATTAGCCACTTTATAATTATAGTTAATATAGAAAAAAACGCACAAATTCGAATTGAACTTGTGTGAAAACTTTCCATACAATGCATATGTTATCTACCAGAGGTTTTTTGAGATTCCGTACCCCAATGTGAAAAACGGAACCCCTATAAGATCTCTTATTTATCTGCCTATTTGTGTCAAGTCGCTTTTTCTCAGGGACTCGTGGGGGTACCAAGTTGAAATCAATACCAAATCTTTTGTAACTGCAGGGGATCCCAAAGTAGATCTGGAGTTCCTTGGAATTTTAAAATATCAAGTTTCTAAGTCAACTTAATCAAAAACTACGTATAAAATTGACATTATAATTTAAAATTTGAAAGTAAATCAAAACTTATGGGGTACTTTCCAGTGACATAAACTCTGACAATTTGGCAAGGAGAAAAGGCCTTTTAGTACAAATAAAGGAAATAATCTCAAAATCGTTAATTTATAGTTATATCATACGAAAAAAAAATTTTGTGATTACAAACTTACACTTTGAATAAATAATTGAAGGTTGTATCGTGGTGTAGACCGATGTATGAGACAACAATTTGTAATTCCTGCTATGAAAATTTGATGTTTTCAATAACTCTGATTTCCTTAGAGAATTCAAAAAGATTTATTGAACAAAAAACAAAATTTGTGGTACTAATATCGCACCGTTGGTATTTAGTCCAACAAAAATTATCAAGACTCTTGATCAATAAAATATCTACGTACGTAACTAATTTTTTACGGAATCCTCAAGGTGCGAGTCCTATTCACATTTGACTCTTTCTTTTTAAATTTGACCCAAGTTTGTTTATGGTAAACTAAAACAACTATATAATATATAAGTTGCTGCAAATATAACTGCAAATATAGGAGCAGTTTGAAAAATTTGCTATGTTACTTTTAGGCTATGAATTTCTTATCAATTTTCCTGTAATCGTCAAATAAAAATTATTTTCCATATTTTATTTATTTTAGTTTTAGTAGATTCAGAGATAAGGGGGAAATGATCACATCTATTTTCTGAAATAAAATTATTCATTTTGAAATTATGTAAGAAAATGTATTTGATACTCTCACAACAAGTGCTTTCATTTCGTATCTCACACGGTATAGTTCGCGTGACTATTTTGAATTGTCTAGTTTGCCTCTCGAAAGTGCAGTCAGTATGAGTATTTAAAATTTATTATTTACGTCACACGTCTGCGTTCGGGTCACAGAAATTCATGTGTACCCCAACTTTTCGAGTTAATCGGTTCTGTAGATTCGAGTGAATTGCTTGTGACAGATCGACAGACGCACAAGTCATCTTTTAAAAGTTTCATTTTTTTTGCATACCCATATTAGGAATCCTAAAAAGAGTCTATAGGACTAAACCAATAGCCGCCGGTAGGTTGCATATTTTTAGATTGCACATATCGTCTTTATTCATTTATTTTTCATGGAAGTAAATGTGTCGATGACTGAAAACCATTTAATTCCAGACGATCTCCGAAAGCGTCTATGCAACAATCTTAAAGAAGTCAAGAAATTAATATTGTAAATTCATACAAATCTGCAATATTAAATAGGACAATTTCCATACAATTATTTTTGAATAATAAAAAGCTGTTAAATATGAAAGGTGACTCATTTTATCAAGGACAGATATTTATGTAGAATAAATGGCTGTAAAATATCTAGAATTAATGGAAAAAATCTATGTATGGAACGTCTCTGATAAAATTGTCGGTAAAGGATATTCGGGCGCTTAAGAAAATCCTTATGCCAAACAAATCTCTGTCATATTAAAAAAGAGCCTACTTGTTGGTACCCGAAACCGACTAGCTTGTATAGAATGCCTGACAGATGTCAGTGTAACAAGAGATGTATATGTGTATAAGTTATACCATACGGACATTTGCGATTTCTGCTCCCTGCTTTCTGGGAAATAGGCGTGAACTTGAAATTTGATAAATAAACTAAAATAAATATAAGTACAAATAGTTTTCAATTTAGGTTTTATTTTTAAAACTTAAAATACAAGACCTATAGTCAAGGTGACACTAATTAGATGTTAAAGCAAATGTCAAGGTTTAATTTATTAATGAAAAATGTTTTCTTGGGATATTATTTCGAACTCTTTCGTCAGTATTTAGTCATTGGTGTTCTGTTACATTTCTATCATTACATTTGTTGGTACCTGTTTCATTTGCACAATATTTACCAAGATAATGTAGAGATATTATATTAAATCAATGTGTTCGATGTACGATGTTCAAGTTTCCACTAGAGAAATAAATTTACATTTACAGGCAGATGTTCAGTAAATATTTTTTCTATTAATTAGCTGTGTAAAGTAAGTAAACATTTTCGAGTGTTTCTTATACATCGCAAAGGCTTTTAAAACCTCTCGTTTCAGCCTAATTTACGAAATACACGCTCGTGTAAAATAGCGAGATAGCCTAGCGGCAATTCGAGAGCTCGCAAAAAAGTAAAAAGTCTCGCAAAAATAAGTAAGTAAAATTTTGTTTTAGAATTTTGGATATTGGATATTGTTCATATTAAATTGTAGGAATCTTTATTACACTCGACCTGGTTACTGTTTACTATGAACAGTATATAGATTTATAAATAGGTAGAAATAAAATTTAAAATTCAATTGTAAAAATTATTTAATTTTCATGGTGTTATTTTTATTTAAAATTTCTGTACTTTTTGTAAACTGAAGAACTGACTTAATTTATCGAGTATTTCATGCTTGCTCTTTCTTTGGTAGTTTATCTCTAAAAAATATTTTTTTTAATGAAGGTTAATAACGCAGAGGTCACAAAATAAATCCTCTTTTATCGAATCGCTTACATTACATTAAATAGTTACAAATGGCATAAATTTTATTTGAATTTACACGGAACGAATATTGTACATTTAACCAAACACTGCTTACAAATTGTCGTTGTAATTTTGTGAAAAATATTGAACGATGCGATATATGCACATTCACGGAAAAGCGGCGTCTACAATTAGCGGATTTAGCATACTTGATCTCATGCCAATCCGCACGCTGCTTGAAAATCGAACTTTCAGCTTCGATGCAAATGAGGTTTTTAAGCGGCCAAAGCAGGCACGAAAATAATCGGATTGCTGTTTCCGAAGGCATAAATTTATTTAAATTTCTTGCAAAATACATTGCCGACTTTCGACGATCCATCGATGAACATCGATAAACGTATGTGGTTCACGCACGGCGGCGCTATTGCATTACATGTTACCTGTTCGAAATCATCTCGGTGAACATTTCGGTGACAGAATTATCGCTCGGAACGGATTTGTGCCGCGGCCAGCACCGCAGTCCCGATATAACTGCAACGGATACTTTTATATGGGGATATGAATATAGTGGTTACAGATTGGGATGAAACGCGTAGTTGTATAATATTAGGCTTTTTATTATGTGAGACACTACTGGGTCATGCTCGATACATAACATTGAAAAAATTGTCCTAGTATTTGAATAATAATTAAAGAAGAACCAAGTTTTAAACGACGGAAACCAACCACCATCCGGAATGTCAGTGAATGAAATGAGATATGTGACAATCGTACCAAGTAAAAATTGGTGATGCGTTATTAAATGAGTGCATGTAAGGATATAAATTAAAATTTTTGTTTCTCTATTTAAAACTCCATTCTTGAGTTGCATCCATAAAACATCACTACGTTTGCGTGTGGCTGCCTATAATAATATCACGGCAATTTTTTCTTAATGCCTACTACAGCTATGGACTTAAAACTTTATACAGTTATAAAAGTCATTTGCTAAGACCTGAACCGAATAGATATTACAAACTCGCGAACAAAGTTAGGAATACGTGTCTCAAGCATACTCAATGTTTAACTTAAAACCACATTAAAATCGGTTCAACCGTTGTGGAGATTATTTGTATAAATGCATAACTAACAAGACAAAAATCTTTATATGAATTTGTTATACGTATGGATTTTTAAATTTTAAATAATGAGCTTTTTAGAAACCTTCATGCAACATATGGAGTATTACTTCAAAGGTTATTATTTAACCGGTCAAAAGATTATTTTTTAATGTTAATGATGTTAATTTCTTATTAAACTATTTCCGAAGGAATAATAGTCGTTACCCGCTCTAGTTTATTACGTATTCTAAATATTAAATTATCCGGAGCCCTCGTTGTGTAAAATGTCAACCTCAAAAAATGCATCGGTGCACCTTTTGGATCGTATAATTTAAAAAATAACTTTATCTCTGCATTTATGCGTTCAACGGGCCAGTAATAACATAATCGCTGCCTGCCCAGCGAGCGTTCAACAAACATCGGCCTACATAATCAGGGATGTTCAACTTTTAATATCTGCGAAAGCATCAATAATAGAATATTGTTAACAAGTTACCCCCATACAGTTATCGATCGTACGTTGTATACATGTAAAAGCGAAGTAATTAAATATTACGTTGTGCTTAATCTTTTTCGGTTAAATGCAAAACTTTGCAGGTCAGAGGAGCCCTTCCAAATCGTTGGCTTGGGCTATTGTATGAAGGAAAAGAATTTCTTTACGTTGTGGATATATTTATTGCGTTTTGTATCTACTTATAAAGAACAAAATTTTCTCATCTAAACGGGTCGTGTATTTAACGCCATGTACATTATATTATTTAAATCCATATATCGAATCTGTTTGCTGTCTTATTGCATGTTTCACAGGTTGTCTGTTATTCTATTATCGTCGTAAAGATAACACATATAAAATATGTATTCTTAAAGACCTACAATAAATGCGTGCCCTTCCACAAATCTTAACGTTGATCCAACATTAGGTTGCGGCGTAGACTGATGCATATAACGTAATATAAAATATGAGTATGTGTTGAATTTAATGCTCTTGTGAGTCGAAGTGCAATAATTGGCAATGGATCGGTCATGCCACGCTTCTCCTAAAATTAAAAAGTTTCTATTTCATGTGTGTGCATTTACGCATTCAATATTTTATTATCGCAAACGTTGAACACACATTTTATGACCTCAATAGCGGGTTGTCGATATTAATACAAGTAATTTAGGTTAGTGCATAATTCATATTGTTTATATGCTATGAATTATATATTTTACACATTTATTTGAGTGTGTGCATATGGATATGCGTGCGTGCATGTACGTATGTGCGCGCGCGCGCCCGTTTGTGTGTACGTGTGCGTGTGTATAAGACGTTCACTAAGAACGAAATTCTGTCAAAACAAATTATCATTTTGTGAGATTTTCGAAACTTTAATACCCGATTGACTTGAAATTCGGGCATAGTTCCTTGTTTCGAAACGTAGACGCTCACTGAGGACGGATTTTACGCAAAACCTACCAAAAAATTCATCATTTTATGTCTATACGGGCCGAGCCGCGGACAAAAACATATATGATTACCGAGTCAACGTTACATTCTTATTAGTGCTCGAAATTAAAAGGATGGATCACTGAAATAGATTTTCTGTTATCGATGACAAAAAATTGCGAGACGGATTCGCACTGAATCATTTTAGTTAACGAAATAAAGATAATTCTTTTAAAAAATATCGTGATTATCGTGATTATGCTGCGGGTTTATCAGGCTGCTCCAAATATTTTGCGAAAAAAACTGTTGCTTACAAAGGGAAGCTGGCAGGATTTTACTGAATAATTAAAATGAGATTATCTAGGAAAAAAATTTGTACATCCGAAATATGAATTTATCTGAACATTTATTACAACCAAAATTTAATTTCTAACTCCTTGAAAATAAATCTACAACGAGGGCGTATTGTAGTGGTTATTTTATGCGATTTCAAATGAATAAAACCGGAGAATCATTTGAAAGACTGAATAGCGACTGTTTACCACTGAATTAACGAACTTCATAAATTTAAATTAATTTAAAGCCTAATAACTTTGACGTAATTTTCGTAACCCAATACCTTCCTGCGAAACGGATGGACGACCGCTTGTAACTATATGAAAAACGTAAAAGCTCATTCCGGTTTGTATTTTCTAGTAATCATACACACCAACAAATTGACCCACACAATTTCAGTAAAATTAAACAAATTGTAAAACACTGTAAGGGACAAGTGCCATCTAACCTTCAAGTTTTCGTTAGAGTTCGGGGCTATTCCTTGTTCAACCGTGTCAATTTTAACGGGAATTCGCTTCTGCCTTCCTGTTTTTTTTTAATTAAAATCTTCAGCTCTATTTTGTATATTGAACGTCCTTCACATTAAAATGTCGTTTCATGAGAGATGTTTCGGGTTGCTATTTGTACAAAAGCTTTGAGTAATAGGGACAAATTTTTTGATCGAGAATTTTTTTTTATTGTCGTATTATTTTAGTCTTCACGTTTTGAACTCCTGTATTGTTACTAAGTTAGTTTAATACCTAAGTCCATTTCGACTAGAATTCAAAGTATCATAATTGCATTACTCTAAGATTACCATAATTTGAAATCCAATTGAAATGCACTTACTGTATGATGTACGTAAACAATAATTTAAAGCAAAGTCACAGTACAACTCATGAAACTCTGTTGATGAATTGCCTGCGAATGATATTAATGCGCAGATATTACGCTCCGCGACCCTTCCCTTTTCTCCTCCGCGTACTTATTTTACGCCATTGCGACGCTTTTAGGACTAACTTCACAGCGGCAAATGTTCACGCGTTGTACTGTACTCATCATTTTATCCAAAAAGCTTGTTTAATTTATTAAACACAGCATAGAATAAATGCGTTGTTTTAACCATTGTGCTACAGCTAAACATTAGACCCGCTGTAAAACTTGCTATTATACAGAAGTGGTATTTTTATGGATTAATAATATTTGTTAATTCCAATCAAATAAATTAGAAATGAATATTGTTTAGTATCAAATATAATGTGAAAGCATTCGTAATGCAAAGAATTTAGAAATCGTTCAATCAACTTTTTATCATTTTAAAAAATATCCCATTAGGCTATCATTATAGAAAAGATCCCATTATATCTTCGTTGCATTTCCAAGGAACTTTTTTGTGATTCGTTTTTTAAAATGTTGGTTATTGATCTGCAGCATTAATATTTTGAAATATAAAGATCACAGAATGTTGTAAATTCCGTTATTCTTTGTTTTGAGTAAAATATTGCTATCAAAATATTTAGACGACACTTCAGTAGCGCTGCAATTCAAGCAACACTGTGAAATGCTTAGCGCCCAAACGAAAGTTTAAGAAATGAACAGTGTGTAGTATCCTAATCCTATCCTTAAACTATGTTTCAGAAGTCTGAATAATAATTTTTGAAGTTACTTACAGATTTTAATATCACTTTCAAACGAGGAACCCTTTCTCCAAACATCTTCGTAGTTTGGCCTTCCCCGTTTAGAATCAGTGAGTCTAATTCCAAAGCACTCGCTCTGCCGGTTACAATAAAACTTAAACAATATTTTTTACTTTATTATATTGAATACTTTTACTTTCGATCAAATAGAGATAAGCACTTTTTGATCCAAACGAAAAATAAATATGCGATATTATTGCTTTTATGTTAGAAAATAAAATTTTCAGAACCTGATTTAAAAAGAAGTACTTATTTATGTATTTAGATATTCTTATTTTGCTTTCAAATGCTCTTTGTAGTAATTTCGATGTCCAAAATTAATTGTTTAGGTCAATATTATAATTTAAAGGCAATTCTCAATTCACTTTATTTCTGTATAGAACGTTTTAACATATATTTAATTTATATTAACTGGTCTCGAAATACGGTCAAAATAAACATGATAACTTATAATTACAAAGTTCATAAAGTTTTCAGTCAACGTGTACTAATTAAATTCGGTTGTAAATCGTTCTAAGCTGTTATTTTAACATACACACAAACAAAATTAATTATTTATTCGTCATGTCAACAGAACAAAGCAATGATAGGTTCTCAACGTCCCTCCTGATGAGAATAATTGAAAAGTTTCTGTAGAAACTTAGAGTTGTCGTTGAATTGTCGTTATAAATCCATGTTTATTTCAAGATATGTACAGATTTATAATATTAAAATTACTAGTCTCGAATTTCGTGAAGTGATTAAGGGATATCATTACATACACAATATTTATGCTCTTATTATTTTAAAAAGCCGACTTAAGTAAGAATTACTTCGATAATGATCCTGTTGTTACGAGCTATTTAAGATTTTTCTACTAACAACCAGATAGCCAGATAAAGAGCAATATTTTATCAAACGTTTCATAACTATATAAAATTATACGTACTTATAATTAGAATGCGCTGAACTTCCACAAAAAAAGTAATATTTGAGACCCTCCACCTTTAAACATGAGTTTAGCCAGCGTATAGACACTCGTGTGAAACTCATGTTTAAATTTATATACTCAAAAGTACCCACGCCATAAGATCACCGGTCTCAGAATTTATAGTCGACCTTGCTCTGTTCACGGCTCTGCCAAACATTCACTTGCAAAATACATCGATATGTTCATTTCCCATATTTGAGGTATCCTACAATATTTGCCATCGTAGTATGTTATTTTTCTGTTCTTCTGTACTGAGTGTTTCGGGGCTCAGTGTGTTCCTTTTTCACAGGAAAATAAATTTTCGTTTTTCGACTTATACTCTAATAAGTAATGAATAAACAGTAAAAGCGCTGTCTATTCTCGAAGCGATACCAGTACTCAAAATTGACGCTATTATGTCCCAACCGATATTGTGCCACCGTCTTTCTCCGTGATTCTTCTGTTTTATGTTTATCAACACAAATGGAAATCCCATATGCAAGCACAGACGTGACCACTGACGACAGTAATACCCTTCTCGTTTTCTTTAGGCCTGCTATGTTGGTCATCAGCCATGATTGTGTCGCTCCGTCTGCCGACACTTTGGCATCCACGTGTTCTGCCTGCCGTTTGAACATACTGTGATAATTTCCACATGCTTCTTACTAGTAATATTGTATACGTGTGTGTGTGTATGTATGTGTTTGTGTGTGCGCGCACGTGCCGTGTTTGCGTGCGCGCACGCGTATAAGCTCGAGGTGTAAGTATTTCGATCTGAAATAAAAAAATTGTAGGAAGCTATACCTCAGTAGTGAGCTGATAGCCTAACACAAAAATGATATTATTAATGTATTTCTCTGGAATAGCTTTCCATACAATTAAATGCTCTTATAAACTATTGACGAGGAGACATTTCAAAGGAGATAATTTTTAATATAACTTTAATTTACTGAAATCATTATACCACTTCACTAATCCTTTCAAACATTTAAAGTAGAAAAAAGAACATATTATGCCATTATTCGAACATTTGCCATAAATCCTAATTAAGTCTTAAATATTAACTTTAAAAACAGGCAATTGCCTGTTTTTGGAGTTCATGCTAATTTTCTAATAAAACTATTATTATTATGTTTAGATTCGGGATCACTTAGAGCCGCTGGAGATAATGTCTTCGCTGATAGCGGCCATCGCCCACGATGTCGACCATCCAGGAGTCAATCAGCCATTCCTGATTGCGACTTCCAATCACTTGGCGGCTTTGTACAAGGTGACAATATAATTTCGTTTAGCTTAATTTATTACTTTAAATAGTCAGAGCTTTAACTAGCAAAGCACATGTATTATATTTATAAGCTTTGTGATCTGCTAGTGATTTCTGTGTACGTACGTATAAATAATATCAATTTTAGCCGAAAGGTAAGCTCACTTTTCAAGCTCGAAGCTCTCCCGTCCTTAATAACGATTTTGACGTGAATAATACTATAATCTTTTTCATTTTGTACTAAGCTTTCTCCGTTTATAATGCTGTGTCTGCCTCGATTTAATTTCCTTGGAAAAGTTACATGCTCCAAATACAAGGTTCCAGAATCTAGACAGTGGCGCGTGAGTAAATCAAGAACTAAAAATGTTATGCATAATTGTCAAAAATTAATGTTATGCATTATGAAATGTTTACCTTGTCATGTTTGGGATTGACTTTTTTTTATCTTTAGAACTACAGGTTGCTACAGTTTAATTTTAATATACATTGAACTTTAATATGAAAATATTTATCAAACACGATTTTTAGTAGAGATGCTAAAAAAATTTTGCAAATAATAATCCAATATTATTATAAAAATAATACATATTTCGACTTGAGGCAAATACCAGAATATGTAGATGGGAACTAATTTGACAATTTCTCTTGTATTGTAGATAATTTTTTTTTGCGCGCACGGTACTGACGAATCGCGAATGCAAAAAGCACACTTAATATGTCAGGTGATAATGTCAAAACCAATAGAAATGTTGATAAACTTTTCACCTCATCTACCTTTTACACGACGCGAATTTTTTTCCTGCTTGCGACAAAGAGATGGTGAAAATGCATAACCAATGCTGGTATGTCAATGCGCGTGAATTTGGGACTGAAATTCATTAAAAACATATCCCTAGAGAAATGACTTTTCAGTTGTTAGAGGCCGCAAAGCTTTGACAGCTTCACCGAACACGGTCGAACAGCACAGAGGTTCTGACGCGCGTGACTGCCCTATGAGAGACCAAAGTTAATGTCCTTACACGAAAAAGGTTTTATTAACAAAACTAAATTATTAGTACAAGTAAAGTAGGATTAATCAAAAAAATTTGTAGATACAATTAAAAAGCAGAAGTAAGATGTCGTAATTATTACGAAATGGTGTGATTCATGTCTCGATTTAGTTTAGTTCACACAAACAAATATTTTGTTAAATATACAAAATTTTCTTATTTCCAATACCACGTGATTTAGTAAATGGTACTTATCTACATGTTTGCATGTATTATAAACTATATTTCATAAAATACTTGTTGTAAAATTTACGTTTTGTTTTTGTCTTCTATATCGTTTTGCTTAGTAAGTATTACCAATTTATATGTTTTACTTAGAATAAAGATTAATAAATTCAAATTGATAATTTTGTTACATAATAATTGTAGATTCTTTTAATTGGACTATATAGTTGATCATTTTTACTAAAATGTTTTGTTTGGTATTACTATTGGTTAAATCATTTAATTATTTTAAGTCAACATTACTTCATGAATTGGTATTTTGATTTAAGATTTGTTGCGTTTTTTTTTAAATTAATTACACATATTACTTTAATTTCTGTAATTATAATCGAAAGCATTAATCAATGACATTTTAAGTATTACTACGAAATGTAATAATAAAAGTGAGTAATAAGTATTGTTAACTATTTTCTAAAAGTTTCATTAATTGAAGTAAACATCAAAAAAATATTTTCATAAAGAACCATATTAAGGATATAAATGAAAGTTTTCTTTCATTATAAACTTACAATTTCTTATAAATTTTGTGAAAGATCATAATTTCAAATTATAAATTCGTTTACAAAATTTTTTCGGATGACAAATACAACTAAAATCAGATGTAAGACCGTAAAAAGAAGAATATATACAAATTTATGTATATACCTATACATACTATACAGACATACATATATATATACCTACTTAATGTAACTCATTGGAGGATTATCAATTTCGAACTAAATTATTTCCACTTGTAATAAATACATACTGATAATATGATATAAATATAAAAACAGAAACAACTCCAATTATTAGGAAAATAAAAAAAAATGTATAAATGTACTAAGTCAAAAATAACAAGACAATATATCAGACAGAAGTCCTAACATAAATAGATGTACAATATTAAATTGAGATGAAAATTCGTAATGCTATTTTGTACATATTAAATGCTAACCTAATTATTAATAATCTCGTGTAAGACTTTTGTTACGGAATTATTAAGCTAGGCGATGTGAAATAATACAAAGTTCTAAATGAAGCAGATCATATGAACGTCATTCTGCAATATAGATCGCTGTTCGATAAGGTTTGTTAAAACATTAGAGAAACAAATATATTTTTATGGCGATTAATCGCTAATCATGACGAAAGGGAATTTCTATTTGATATGTTAGCAAATATTCATTAAACGCTCTGCGTTCAATAATTATGTTATATATGGTAGTAAAGTATATTCCTTAACTATGAAAAACAAATAGTCGTTTAAATGTATATTTTTATTTCATACACAAAGTCAAACGAAAACCATTCTCATCAGTTATAATTATAATAGATACTATTCGTTCCTATATATTTGTATACCGTTATTCTTTCTATATTCTATTTGTTATAGTCTATTATTTTAACTATACCATAGTTTGCATTTGTCCATAAGTTTCAGACCTAGCATCCATCTTTCTATGCTTTTATGATGCTACAATATGCGTCCCTATGACGTTTCATCAAACCCTAAGTTTCACAGTCATTTATAATGCAGGGTAGGATACATGTATCGAACCTTTTCTTCTTGATATATATGACCAGTTCGTTACTTCTCATGATTTCTTTCAGAGCCTAATATTTTTTCCACCTAGTTACAATTCTTTTGTGTAATTCTTTGCATATTTAATCATTTGGCGATATTATATGGCCTAAATACTTATATTTCTCTACATATTCGAGTTTCTGTCCGTTGATGGTTACGACTATCAATATTGAGTTGTCACCATCTTTGCTTATGTTAATTTCTAGGCCTACTTCTCTACTTCTGTCTACCGCAGTATTTATCATGGGTTCCAGTATGTGGATCCTCTTCCAATATAACTAAATCGTCTGCGAATTTTAAATGACTCAATCGTGCTCCGTTTATGTTTAGCCCCAGATGTCCCCTTCCAATTTTCTGAACATTTGTTCGCACCGCTGTAAACAGCTTTGTAGAGTGGGTCACCTTGCTTAACATCGTTATCGATTTTAAAACATCTCCTGTATATTCTAGTCTAATTCTAACTTTACTTTCACTGTAAATATTTTTTATGATAATAACGTAAGCACTTTGAATCCCCTGCTCTTTTAAATTTTGCCATACGGATTGTATTTAAGGCTATCGAAAGCCTTGGAGTAATTTGTAAAGCCCAAGTAAATGGTTTTGTTAAAATAATTGTACTTTTGTATGAGCTGTTTAACTACATGTATATAAATTGGATTGAATTCTTTCCTGAATCCTGCCTGTTTCACAGGTTGATTTTCGTCGAGTGTGAGTGATATTCTGTCTAAAATCACTTTATTAATGATTAATTAAAATTTCGTACTATCTTTCAAAGTAACCGCCTTAATTAATTTGGGTGCAATATCATTATCCCATTATTAGTTTTTCTGTTTTTTCCTTGTACAAGTCCTGAGATTTATCTCGTTGCTGATCATTCTCTTTTTATATTCCGAACTTGACTTGGTACGCTACCGTATCTCTATATTTTTTCATGCTAATTATTCATGTATATATGCATGTACTTAATTAAATAATAAAAGATAATAAAATTTTGTATGATTCGTGTAATACATTAATTTTATTTTGAAAAAAATAACTTTGTCTTAAAGAAATCGAATGTAACACACCTTGCTAATTTTCGCTATCAACCTTTCCAGAAGAGTTAAAAAATATATTCATGAAGTCTCAACGAAAATAAGTTCATTTAATAACATTATCGAATTATTTATTTCAATGCTCTTCGCTCTTGACAATGGATATTTAGTCGCTTCCGGGATCTTTTATCCCTATGAAAATTATTGGATAAAAAAAAATTCTTAAAGAATTAATTAATTTGAAGGAGGAAAATACGTCGTCCACGAAATTCATTCACAAAAAATAAGTATATTCGATAACATTCCATATTACAATGTATGTACATTTTATTGAGATACTTCCTTCTTTATATAAAATTAATTCATTTTTCTGCCCAATTATGTTTCCATAAGCTTCATTGAACTTCAACAGCACAATTCCGTACGGAAAATTCACTTTCCTTATTAAAAGTTTTATCGCAAACTTTGACATATACGATTTTGCGTCGATCGGGAACCTTCCGGTCTGACCTGTGGTGCATATTCTGTGATTCAATCATGATCCGGAGATGCGGTCTCGCCGCCGTCTTGATTCAATTCCGAAGGCCCTAAACTAAATATGTTAGTTCTAGCCATTCCTATAAAGTAGGACGTCGCGCTCTCCTGCCCTATAGCCACAATTCTAATTCTAATTCGGCAAAGCTCACTCGTTTATCCACGAACGGGGTCTTCCCGTTTGCGTCATAGGGTGAAATTGTCTCCAAGCTGATATATATACATATGCGTTGATACATCGTAATGTATTGAAAAAAATAATTCGATCGATCCTTGGGATGAAAAAATTTGCAGTCAAAAGCGTTTTGTATTCATGTCGTCGATGCCTACTCGTTTCCGTATTCGGACTCACGAACGGCGTTGACATTTTAAAGCACAGCTACCTTAGGGTATAAATATTAAAGAGGAAAAAACCGTTTATGTCGGCATCAAAACGAGTAGAAATAGCGTTGACAAAGAGTAAAAGTAAAGCTAGAATGCCGAATCGACTTCGGTTCAAGCATATCTCAGCTTAGCACCGATTTTCAACAGGTGCCGATTATGATTTGGCCGGTTCTTTATGCTGAAAATAGTACATGTAAAAAAAGATATTAAAATAATGCAGAATACTTTGCTATATTAATTTAGTACCGTTTCTTAAATAACAATAATTCACAAAACGAAAGACAACAAAACTACGGATTAATTTAAAATATTCAATTATCGTAGCACAGCACTATATAAACAATATTAAAAAAAATAGGGACTGTACCATCAGTATATCAGCTGTCTATGACGACATCCATAATTATATTAATTCTTTTATGACCTTTAATGCGTTAAAGTTTATAAAAAATTATTACAATTATAAAAATGGTACAACATAACTTTAAAAATATTTATAACATATTAATATTGATATCGCCGTTTATCTGCATGTAGAAAAAAAATCCTTTAATATTTGTTCTACAACACATAGTACATGATAGGTTTACATGGGAGGAGGAATGTGTTCTGAAGGTTTGCATCAATAATTTGGGAGTAATAAATTGAGAAGGACTGGGAACAAAATAACTTTTCTAAAAGATATAGAGCCTTAAAATTCTTAGTAATGCCAAATAGAGTAATAGGTATGTGGGCCAATATTCTAACTGACATTCAGAGTACACCCCTGATCAATAAAAGGGGACAAGTGAGATGCAGGGATTTCGAAACTTGCCACACGTTCTGAATGCGCTGTATTAGCTATTTTGTTTTAATAATTAATCGAAGTCCATAAACAGTATTTGTGTGTAAGTAAATTTGGAAAGAAGAGATTGGGAATTTTTATCTAAAGGCTACGGCATAAAAACTTTCGAGTTCTGTACGTGATATTTAGGCGATAAAAGCAGTTATAGATCCTTCATGAACATGTTTCTCAAATTTCAAATTAAAACCATGACCCATACAACAGATTGACGATTTACATTTAACATGTTGGTGGTCGAGAATTTATCCTACTAACTTACTGTTTATAGAGTCCAAATTCATGTACTAGACTTACTAGGATTTAACGCAGAGCAGTTATTACTAAACCAGATTAACATTCAATCTAAATCCCATTAATTCTATGCACTACTGATTTTACATTATTAGGGAGACAAGAAACATAATCCAGTTAGTCATCATCAAATAAAAGATATAATGTATATATAATGAATAAACCACTATAGTGAATAAATAACAAAGACCCTAGAATGGAACTTTGCGGAAAACGTTGTATAACCACAGAGAGAAAATAAAATAATACAAGGCCATGGTTCGTTTTGGAGCAAACTTGTAGCGATAATTAAAATAATTACAATGTCCCAGTAGGCTTGTCAAAACCGTAAAATGTTAATTAAAGTTAGAGATCAACAATGGAATATTTCTTGTATCGCACGCACGCACGAGATAAGTTGAGGGGGGCATTATTGTGCCCAACTTGTGGTTTCAGGAGTGGCGTGTAATAAAACTGTGGTAACACTTGTATCCTTATAAAATCCGGACTGAAACTAGGGGAAAAGGTCTCCCCTACTCTCTAAATATCTAACAAGTTGCAGGTAAACTGCCTTCTTCATAGCCTTTAAAGACATAGTACAATTCTATTTTATTGTAAATTCTTAACGTTAAACGATTTGTGTTTTTCGGGAGAGGCTGGATAATAACAGTTATTAGTTACTCAGGAAAATAGCATGTATTAATCAATCAATTGTTGATAGACATTATAGCATCTAGAGAGTCAGCCAGTGTACGGGGTGTTTCGCGATTGCCTTTTTAAAAAAGGTTGTGGAGAGAAATTAACGGGGTGAATACGGTGCACTAAATTACTGAATGACTTGATCTGAATTATCTTGGAGCGACTCGTGCCTGCCGTATATAGATTTTGCCGTATATAGATATGTAATGGGATAATAACCCTTAGAGGCTGGACAAATGGGCTATAACAGTACGCAAAGCAAATCTAGAGGTATGACGTCGACACCTATTAATTAGTTTCGAAGGCTGTAATTACCTCAGAACTGCCGGACGCAATGTTAATTACAGGTGGAGAAATTGTGCCTCTTGATTATAGGTTAAACTCGAGTGCTGACCAATGTGCAGCAAAATGAGATCATTCTCGAAATAAAGGATATCCTCAAACTTAATCACGAAAACATGTATAGTTTTAAGAGAGAAAACATTTAACCTAAGGTTCTTACAAAGGATGCTAAAACCTTTGGTATATGTATTAATACGATGTTTAAAGTAAGCACATTTTTCATTAAAAAGAGAATAATTAACTAGGCTGTTTAACTGTCGTTAGTAAATTTTGTGAGAATCTGTTACAGTGGAAAGTGAGTTTTATTAGTCAATATCGGTATCAAGAGAAAATCTAGCGAAATATGAAAAGGAACGGTTAAATTTCTCAGACTGAATTGCATTGTCGTCAACAGCCGTCCGGAAAAATTGAGTCAATTATGCTCGACCGAACCGAGTCAATGCATGTCCCAGGAGAAATACAAAGCACCGTGATTGCATATCACTCAATGAAAAGAGGCTTCCGCAGTCAAACAGACTGGCTTCACAGTAACTAACTCTCTCTCATGAATTTAAATAGCTTCAAATGCCAGCCGTGATGTTTAGTCACGTTCCTCGGCAGAGAGCGATCGTCGCTGATTTTATGTTCTGTGAAGCTAAAACAAATTACAAATTAATATTGCTATTATATGCACTAATTAATAGACAATGTACGAATTAATAAGAAAAGTTAAATAAAACAAAGACTTGTTTCCTATAAACGTCACAAAATGATGAGTGCAAATGTATTTTTTAGGAAATAAATAATGTAATTTCGGTGGTTTAACGTTGTATTATTTTGCATTAAACACCAATGATTGTTTTGCTCGTATTTCTGATACTTTAAGAAACGTTCACTGGTTTTTCGTTCATTGAATTTCGTTCATCACTGAAATGCCAATGATATTTTTGAAGCTATGCATTCGGTATTTAACTCTCATTAAAAACGACTACTAATTATCTTCTTGCGTCTTCATTACATCATTATAGATCGTCCAATCTTGAGTTTACCAAAGGAAACAGCCATAAGGAAAAAAATAACAATAAAAAAAATTGGACGAAAATTTTAAAACGAGGCTCCTCTCATATTACGCATTCGGTTCGTTTTCAATGGGCTCAGTAATGGTGCTCGGTAATTTGAAGGTTTGCGTACACAGAATTCAAAATTCACGGATCCTCGAACGTATTGTGATTCATTCCATACATTGTTTCGCATATCAAACGAAACATATTTTTGGATGTCTTTTGTTCCACTTGCATTATGACATTGAATCAGATAAGGGCCAGTCACCGTTCACGGTAAATATTGAATATTATTTCAAATCATACCTATTACTGAATTTTGAAATAGAAATTAATTGAATGGAATTTCTGTTGAATGATAAAATCTCTTACGCTCTTTGATGAAAATAGATTTTGTCATTATTCAAATATAAGCATTTATTAATTATGTTATCGTTTAAAGTTTTATATAACTACAAGCCGACTCAATGTTTTTACAAATTGTTTTCCAGATATTGTTTTAGAGAAAAAACAAACATCACGATTTCGATTTAATATTTAATATAATTAATACATATTATAACTTTTGAGTAATAAAGTTGTAATGCAGAAGTATACACCATAAACACAATCATATGATCAAAAATTACGGACAGAAAAGTGGTACTCGACAAAATTCAATCCGTTATGATCATTTTCAAAATAATTATTTTCTTTCAAAACAGCAAAAGTCATGAGTCATAAAAAGTAACCAAAATCTGGGTCCAATTGCAATGGGATTGGGATAGCAATCGAGATGAGGATTAAGATCGAAGCCACTGTATTTTATGTAAAAGTGAACGACTTTGCAAGTTATACTAAGTTGTCTTACGAATAAATGCCTACATGTAATATTCGTTTCTCCTGTGAAACTTTTTTCACTCCCCGCTATATACTGTCTGCATTTTGAAAATTTCAGTTTTTATTTCGATTTTCATCCGATCTTGACATTTCAAGGTCCTAAAAATCTCTTTTGACCGTTTTTCAAGGTATCTATTTTCAATGGGTATTTGTAAACCCTGATTACTTATAAGTTTAAATTTAGATGACATTGAATGCGGTTTAAAGACGAACAGTGACTTTTCCCAACGTATTTCTTTTACTTAGGCGAAAAGTCATTCCTTTCTCCGAGAGAACTATATATCACTTTTGTCGCACTTCATTTTGTTTTTTTATTACCAAGAATATAATATAACATAAAAAGGAAAAAAATTTGTGCTCAAAGATATCAACAGCACACTTATAAATATGTTTTCGAGCACTTTAAACACGAAAATAGTGGAAAGTTTTCAGGTGACCTGCAGGAAAACCATTTTTAGTTTTTTTTGTTGTAGGGCATATCCTATTATGTTTGCCTTAATGTAGGTTACGTCTTATTTTGTGTACATACATAATATATTTTAATCACCTATAGATATGTAGATATCTTAAAGACAAAATATTCTTAAACAAACAGGTTTCTTTGAATTGTATTACCTTCATCAAAAAAAATACGTTTATTTTCTCTTGAATTATCTGAACGATTATTATTGTCAGTTTTAGGGTTTCGTATTCAAAGGCAAAATAGGAACCCGTATAGTTTCGTCCTATCTGTTCATGTGTCTGTCATAGCATTATAACTATACTGTTGTTTTTTTTGCCAATTTTGAAGAAATCACACAGGCAGGCGTCTTGTGTGAATCGCCATACATATTTAAATTTTGGATAACTTTTCATATATACAGTTTTTTCACAAAGGCCACTGTATGGGGGGATGTGATTTCATAAGTATTTAAAAATGCGTCAAAAGTCCTTAAACGAGTTTTCCTCTAAAGTGTATATTTTAAATTTTATTAGCTTCTAAAGTTGTTAACTCTCTGTATCTCTCTCTAAATTTTGAACCGTTTATTTTGGGAATATAATGAAAAATACATTAATAGAACTTTATAAATACATTCAACGAAAATAATTTTCAACACTTATTGCAGTGAAGTATTGGGCTCATTTTATCGTCAAACGCCTGGATGTCACCTACAGCTTTGGCTGTAGTGGAAATTACGCGGAACAATTTATTTTTTATGACAAGCTGCACCCGCAATCCCGTCCGGGTAGACGTAGAATTAATTAACTGCGTCGCATTTTTAATCGAGCGATATTTCTTTAACCATATTTTTAATAAATCTTTTATTATTTACTGGCTATGTTTACGGCTTTACCCGCATAAACATAGAATGAACGTATTTTATTATATCTAGCGATCTCTCTTTTCATCACAATGCCGATTATGGTCTATTCTGTTACATTCTAACATAATTTATTGATTTTTAATTTAGTTTAAGATTTGCTACAATGCCAAATAATAAAAAAATACTTCAACCACGTACAAAGGTTGCACGCACTTATTTTTTTTTTTTTTTTGTCTTTCTTTATTTAGAATACATCGGTGCTGGAGAACCATCACTGGCGCATGGCTATCAGCTGCCTCCTTGAGAGCGGGCTGACGCATCATCGTCCCACCCTGCAGCTGGAGCTAGAACGCCAGATCAGCTCTCTCATATTACCTACCGATATAACAAGGCAGCAAGAATATCTCAGTCAATTTAAAAG
>BGZK01002860.1:0-39622 GCA_005406025.1 Eumeta japonica | reverse complement strand
GATATTTTGACGACAACGTCTTAAATTAGGTTGCGGCTGGGAGTCACTTATAAAAGTGTAACGCTCGGTAACGTAACGATGAGTCACCGAACGAGAGCCCGCCGAATGCCTTGCGTCTCTCCCACTCAACTATGATCGGTCTGCCGCGCGCGCAGACTAGGCATAGTTTGCAAATGTATTGCAAGTTATTGTATGTATATTTGTATATAAATACGTATGTATGTGTAAAGGTAAAAATAAAATTTTGTTAATATGAAATTCAGTGCGAGATTCTTTGTATAAATTAATGTTTTAAATATAATTTTGTATAAATAAATGTTTTAAATTGTTACTATTATTTCATCCTTCTTCCTACTATACGAATGAATATTCACATTAAAATGATTTTACCATTCAAAGTCGTTGTCACGTAAAACTTCGCCCGTATACCGACTTTACAGGCAACCAAATTTTTTCGAAACGTAGATAACATAAGGAGTGATTAAAAAGGAATATTATTAAAATTATATTGTGTTAGATAGTTATTGTAATAATAAAATGTGCCAGGAAAACATATAGTCGGTATTACCTTAGTAAAGATTGATATTATGTTATTAGTCTATTGATACGGTTTATTGAATAGTAAAGTCATATTAAAATACATGAAATTTATCTCAAAAAGAAACGGCGAAGTGCGAGTCGAACTGGTGCACCGAGGCCCGTATTAATTAAGCACACTTGAGTACGCCCTTCCATCTTGAGAGCGGAAAGAGTAGGAGCGCAATAGTATTTAGGTATAGAAAATAATACCTGTCTCGCTCCCACGTTACTTCTTGAGATGACGCATCATTCGAGCGACGTTTATTGATACGGGAGCGGGGTTTCAGTGCCGTCACGCAATATTGTGTTATGCTGAAAAAGAACTTGTTTTAGATTGATTTGTAATCCGCGTTGCAGTTTCGTCTAGTGTTTACTTCGTCGATTTTTATTGCCAATTTGTTATTTTACTTTACATTATTGCAATGTAATCGCACCAATTTTGACATTTGTGTCTCGTGTTTCGTTTTTGCGACAGAGCAAAATGAAACGTCGGTGAATAACGTATTTTGTGGAGGAAACCGGGTGAAAGTTTTGCCTTCTTTATCTTGATGTACGTATAATTTATTTTAAACTACTCATACATAATGCGAAAAATTTGAGAGTGATTTACGATCGGAAAATGTAATCCGCCTCTTGTCAGCAACTATTTCTATCGCTGTTCTCTCGTTAGTAGACCAAAATGAAAAGGCATCATACCATTGTGCAGATAATTTAATGCAGATTAAATGCAGAAATGTAAAAAAATATATAATAATAATAATGTAATAGAAATGAAAAGAAAGACAGATACTAACATAGAAAACTTTCCCGTCAATCAAGTGTACGATATGTGAAAATTTAACTAGCTTTATAATTAGAGCAAGTGGTTTCATATTCGTAGATGGCTATCTAATTCGGTATCGTTAATTTTAATATGTCTTAAATAACACATAAACATTTTACATTTCAACTGGCTACATATTCAAAGGATACAGCCCTTCGAAGAACAGGCAGGTAGAATGACAGTTTAGGCTTAGTAGTATGGCTCCGTTGACATCCTTTGGGTACCGACACAAGAATTGGAGTAAGGAATAATATCCTCGCGAATTCAACGGACGCTTGCTTGACTTTCTTATTAATAATAATAATAATTTTTTAGATCACTACGTTTAGAATTGAATCGAATTGAAATAAAATAGAGATTTAGAAAGATAATTTTTCCACGTGTTTAATATTTCCTGTTGTAAAATAATTAGAATTGATCAATTCATAAACTATTTTCGGAATCTGGTTTGAGACGAACCATTTTCATTATGTTATATACATATATATGTATAACAAAACGTAGAAACATTGTAGGAACTAGTATAGAGGGAACTAAGATAGAGGAACATTACGGGTCGGTACTACAGTCAGGCCGTCGTGAGCGCATTCAACATTGTAGGTATGCCCGCTCAGCATAAACTCAATAGTGTTTACTTTACTCCCGCATTCTTATCTTAAACGAGATGATCTCCGCGTCACCCGCGCAAGATTCGTCGCCCAGGCACGAGCGTGGTACACACTGGACCCACTTAGGCAAATTGAAGTGTTAGTGCAAGAGACACCTTATCGCTAAAATTATAGTAATTGAGGCACGCGGTATCCGCCGCGCCGGTTACGTGCGCCGACTATATTTTTTGTCCTTTTCGGTGCGATAATACTAAGTTGTGCTTAATAAAAATCGGGCGATAACTTCATTCAAACAACCATCAATTTTTGCAATCACTGTTACACAGTGACTCGTCCGGATTTCACGTATATAAACAAAGATTTTCGCACAACTTTACTGAAGTGCATTTTACATAAACTCGAGTATAACCGAGTATAAATATGTTTTGTGTCCTTTGTTATTTATTTCGTTTTATACCACTACAGAGGCATACTTACCAAACTTGGTACATTCTCGTCCCAAGGCGATGTTCTTAGCTATCGAATTTCGAAGTACATTACATTTTGTATTGTTTGTCGATGAATTATATACATGTTGATTCTTTCTCTATAGGTGCCTATTTCGATGAGGTCGTAAACAGATTGCCCGGTATTTTCCCGGTAGCATTATTTCTTTCAGGTCAACCGGTTGCGTGTGTATTGTTTGCTTGAACTCGAGATTTGTTGACGGCGACCGTAGGTAAAATTTCTGAAGTATACAACCTTTTCAATACTAAAGGATGTGGTTTGAGATCGTACAATTGATTTGAGTATTGTACGTCGCTCGGTCTGGTTTACGCCGGTAACGTAGCCATTCCGTTTTCAATAAAAAAAAATGTTTAACAAAGATATCTATAAGGACCACATAACATATACGAAATAAAAGTTCATAGCAGAATCCAAACGTTTTTAAAGTTAGTAACAAGGAAATTGTCATTTTGAAATTATGACTGAAAATTAAAAAAAAACACCGAGAATAGCTTTCGGACGTGAGTACTAGTGTACTAGTGTTACGTTACTCATATCTCGTGGAAATCTTCCCTGATCCGCATGAGAAGGACAACTTCAGCCAAACTCGTGTTACATCCGCACAATATCCATCAAATCGGCTTGAAACCCATGCCTGGTTTCACACCGAAATTAACGTGTTTCTAAATCAAAAATAAACTTCAATGAAAAAAAAGTTGTTAACAATCTGTTTCATTTTTTTTTATGAATCGTATTAATAATTTACAGCTTATTATTATCAGAAACAAAAAAAAAATTAAAACAACATTTAATTATCATCACTACCGTAGACCCCATGGCACGGAACACACACCACCACACCATGGCCGATGCGAGCTTCACCACGTGTTCAAAAATGCCGTTAGATTATTTTCGGGAGGCAATGTTTTTAGGTCACAATCGCAGCTGGAGGATTACTTTGCGTCTTGGGGACGCATGCTGGACTGTACATTGTCACTTTAAACGAACGCTACATTACATTATTATTATTAAAATTACGGAACGATTAATGGACATGACAATTTACACGGCGAGTCGCGATAGTTTAAACGAAATACGATAGTGGTTTTAAAGAAGAAAACGTTCGATAGTTTCTTCGTTCGTGTGTTTATTAGCACTTTTCATGCGTCTAAACTGTAGATTGCGATAAAAACTGTTTAGTCCGGCGGACTGACTTTTGTCCGCGGATTCGCCTGCTCGAACACAAATCGGGCATCTGGTTTCGGTTTAATTTGGCGCATGTGCCTGTACCGTTATTTTCACAGAAAAGCACAAAACATATTGACCCAGCTATAGTCTAAGGCTTATCCTTACCATTTTAAAATCGTGCTATCGTTAGATTCGTCTAATCGAGGTTACTTTACGTCTAATTACACGCGCGCGCACGCACCCGCATCATTCCAATATCGTTTGCAAGTGTATATATCGTGTTGGAGTGGCTCTAGAATCAGCTTAAGGTTTATTACTTTAGAAGTGATGTACAAGATGGAATAATTTAACCCTTCATACATGAGAATGAAACCGGTGACATAGGCTACGGCTTATAATATAATGGAAAAAGTTCAAAGTATCTTTTTATCTGTTTAGGAAAATTTGGGTAAATATTAGCATTTTTAATACAAATCTTTTCAATGCTTCACAATTTTCTATGAAGGTGCAGTTCATAATAGACATATTCGGTACAGACTGGACACATTCGTAATAGATTTCCAAATGCAACGACGGCCGAGTCGTAAATAACCTTCCCTTTAAATCGAAAGATAACCGATTCGAATATTGAATTGATCGATGCGTTTTTAACTTAATTTGGATCGAGCCGTGGACAACGCGCTTCAAAACGGCAGATTAAATCCCCATTTCCGGACGATGGCACCGCATCGGTGACACCGGCTGTTACAGCACATTCCGCACCGCGCCACTGTTCAGAGTTCAAGGATCTAGCTCCTCAATACGAAATAAGAAGATTGTTATCTGACACACAGTACGCTAAACTGTATTCTTGTTTACGTAATAATAATAAAATTAAATCTATTCTATAATTTTATGATTTCAGATAATGGTCATTCAAAACATTTTAATTTTCTTTAAGCTTTCCTATAAAAGATCTCGGATCGCGGGATCAAAACTATGCCCATAGAGTTTCAATGCATTTGGACCCCATTGTATTATTTCTGATGTGATGCAAGGCACGCGGCCGTCATCGCCGCGGCGGCGCGGCGGCGGCGCGCGGCGTGTGCCGTCGGGGGGGCGCGGGGCGGCGGCCGGCGCTCGCCCGCCCGCACCGAGGGGATACGCCACGAAGCGGCACACGAACGCAGAACACTATACGCCAAGGTCGCGCGCACTCACTCACTCACAAAGAAACCATACAAGGCGCCCCATGCCCATCCCTTCCCCTGCTTTGTGTTGCCCACCGTGACTCCATTGCAACAATATATCACGGTCGACGGCGGCCCGCGGTCGTGCCTCGGACACCGTCGCGTGCGCTGGCGGACGTGGCCCGTGTGTACTTATCGTCGTCCGCCAGTGGGTAGGTGTACCTCGAAAGAAGACAACTTAAATCGCTACAAAGTGCGTGCGGAGCTAGCGACCGAGACGTTTATCGTACTTTGTTTGTGGGACCATTGGCGCCCGGCCGCCAGTACGACGCGCGCAGCTCTGGAGTGTGCACGCCACGCCGCCGCGCCGACGAGAAAGAACGCGAACCGTTCGAAAATATTATTGCCGTACGGGATAAAAAAAAAATCGTAACTGTTAACGTATTTCGTAGTTCCGGTTGCCAGACTTTTTTTTTAAACGAACGGTGTTTTGATAACTATTCACGTGTTATTTTTTTTTTCAAGACCGATATCCATGAATAAATTTCCGCCGGTGGTTGGATTGTGTGCTCGCCGTTGGACATAGTTTAATGAAGTTATCTCGTGAGAAACGTTCGAAGTCACGATGAAAAAATAATGGACAACGCGGTACAGAACTTGCCGGGTAAATGGCATTGCAGTGGTATACTGTCCAGTTTTAACGGAAGCTTTAGGCTACAAAGTGTCAAACCCAAAAGCGGTGTTCGCTCGCCCGACGGAGTTTTAAGCCTTTTGCCGAAAATGAACGAAATGGTATGATTCTTTGAATGTATTAATAACTTAGTCATGATACTGAACATTGCGACGGTATTACCCAAAGTGATAACGCACAGAGTGAATTCGAAACCATTGAGTTTTCATTGTTCTGAAATTAATGTACTCGTCAAACTATATTAAACTGCATAAGTAGCTAATTTATTATAATTAATTCATGTAGTGTTAATTCATATTGTAGCCCGTCTTATGTAGACATATATGCCAAGTGTAGTCCCCTAGGCTTATGGTTGGATATTTGAATAACTAATCACATTAGCATCTATTATGCCATGACTCATTGTTTAAGGAGGAAGGCAACACTGGGACTTGTATAGTGGACGGTTTAAATTTAAAAATTCAAGGTATCCGCAAAAATTGTAATTTTATGTATGTGTTTGTATGCATAATTCAAAATCCTTAATGGGTATCAAGTATTAATTGTGTTCAAGGTCTACATGAGACGAATCATCAGAGTACTCCAAAGAACTATCAATACGTCTATGTTTGACAACCCAAGAATAAATTGTTTGCCCAACCATGTTCCCAAGGATTGGAATGCGTTACCTTCTACAGTGACGGATGCTTTGACCATAAAATTAAAAAAAAAAACTAGCCAAGAGCATGTCGAACCATGCTCGTTTTAGGGTTCCCAAGCCTTAACACAAAAAAAAAACACAAATGAAAAAGTACGTTGTTACACTTTTTCCATGTTTCGCAGGAATAGTTATAAGAACTTTAGTCGCCTATGACTAGAAAACGAGTAGGTATGTCGTCTATCACAATTAAACTAGAGTAAACCAAAGTGCATCAGCAAAGGGTATCATCATGGCACTTACGTTCTTTTATTAGAAGCGCAGTTTTTCGGCAATAACTCAAAAACAGTGTATCCGATCATATCCAAAATAATTTTCTCGGAATATATTTATTAAGCGTTATCTTTGCCAATTTTTTTCTTCATATTTTTGGGGCTTCTAGTTTAGAAAATAAACGGGAGGGACAATTTCTCCTTCCTTCGCAGCATTTATTTCTGAAATTATTCACGTCATTAGAAAACTTGCTTTGAAACTTAAAAGAACTCTCGAAATATGTGTGACGCGTTGATCTTTGCCTAAAAAATTTTTTTCAGCTTTTGTTACATGTAATCAGTGTCCGCCCCTAAAAATAAAATATTTATTTTTGTTATTTAACTACCAAACTTAGTAGCGTCTTATACAAGACACACTATAAATTTTATCAATATACGTCTGGTAATTTTTGAATACAATGCCTGTGACATTCTGAAGGACGGACGAACGGACAGCCGGACGGCCACACATGACGAAACAATAAGCGAGCCACTTTTGCCATTTTGGCTCGGAACCTTAAAAAAAAGACTTGTCCTTTATTTAAAACAACAAATCTTAAAAATACGGCCAAAACCAAGTCCACATGTACGCATCTGCTCCAAGCGGCTAGTGTATTCATTGAGTGACATGAAGTAATATTGGTTTACATTATTAATGACACCAATAATAACTATCATTGCTGTAATGCGTTTATGGAACTAAAGTTAAATATAGCTCACAATAAAATTATATTTTTTCAAAATGCAAATATGGAGAAGAAGTAATATTGGTTTACATTATTAATGACAACAATAATAACTATCATTGCTGTAATGCGTTTATGGAACTAAAGTTAAATATAGCTCATAATAAAATTATATTTTTTCAAAATGCAAATATGGAAAACTAAAATAAAATCCTAAGCATTTCGTCATTATGGACTTTAATAAAATAAAAGATCGTTAGATACCTACAATGATTGATGGTTTAAAGTTGTACTTTCAAAAATACAACAAGATAGAAAAAAAAAAACGTAAAGTACATAACTGTATTGTTACCTATACAAAAAAAAATGTTTTCATTACGTGTATGTGATGTAAATAATATACAAACACAAACAAAATTGCAAATATTACCCGACTATCTATTTAAATACTATTACTTGTAAACTCTAATGTTAATAACAAATAAAACCATGCCTGCGGCTTCGCCCATTTGGGAATAGGTACTTTCGATTTCTTTCGATGCCGACCTCGCGCCCGATCCTGATCGCTATGCTTACTACGATCTCGGTTTACGAAAGTTATTATGGATCTTTCGCGTCCGATTCGGCGGGCACCTAATTATCTGGTTCTGCCAAAATAAAAAAACCAACGGACCACTGCGCCGCTGCCGGCGCCACTTCCCGTTTCGGGAAGTTGACTGGTCACAGTTTCTGCGATAACAACCGGCGTCAATATATTTTTAACCGATTTCAAAAAATAAAATGGAGGAGCTTCTCAATTCAGTTGTATTATTTTATGTTTGTTACCTCAGAACTCCGTCATTTATGAAGCGATTTGGATTTTTTTTATTCGAAAGGATATACTTCCACATTAGTTCCATTTTTTTTTCCAAAATCCATGTTCACGTTCTGTTCAAATCCAATTACATGTTCTTTTGCCTGAATATGAAACGTAAAATATTGAGTCGAAAAAATTGTTTTTGACTAAATATTTCTTCTTTTTAGAATTCTGTACCTCAAAGGAAAAAATGAAACCCTTATAGGATCACTTTGTTGTCCTTCGTCCGTCCGTCTGTCTGTCCAAGACCCTTTATCTCGGGAACGCATGGAGGCGTCTAGTTGAAATTAAAACCATATACTCAAGTCTACAGTCTCTTAAAGTTGTGAAAATATCAAGCTTTTAAGTTAACGTGAAAGAAAGATATGGCAGTTTATGTCGTAAAAAAACGTATATTTTAACACTCTCAAGGGAATCAAAATTTATAGGGCATTTACATTGACCTAGAACTATAAAATTAGTAAGTACTACCGTCTTATAATACAAGTATAGAAAAATATCTGAAAATCATATATTTGTAATTACATCATAAAAATATAGTGTTTATTTTTTAAAGTACGTAATCAATCATCGAGGTTATACAGCGGTATGCGCGGTCATAATTGTATGGATAACCAAATCTTTTTGTAGATTTCTTAAAACTTTTAGATAAGTGTGTAATAAAAGATTTTGTAAACTAAATTTCTGGAAAAGCTCGGAAAAAACTGCAATACTTGATTCCCAAACTATTTATAATATGTACCTGCAAATTTATACGGAAACTTCAGTGGGCGAGTTCGACTCGCACTTGTCCTTTTTTGTTTCTTTTAACGAGACAAGACTGTGTCTGATTTATCACGAGCTGGAACTAACTACAATATAAACTAATTATTTATTTTTTAAGTCAATTAAAAAAAAATCAGATTTTTTTGGAGGCGGTCTTAATTTATTTTATTTAATACTTGTTTTATTACGTCGAATTCTTACTTCTATGGGTGTATACATAATCGATACGTACAGTGGATAATTGAAAATATCGCGCTTTGAACCTGAAGACGATAAGTCGATTTGCACCGTACCGTCGGCGTACGCGACAACTCTTAAGGACAAAAATAACTTAGCGACGAACGTAACTATGAGTCATCGGAATAAAGACGCGTGCAGATGGTATCGTCTTTTGAAGTGCAACAAATTTATTGTGACGATCGCGAAAAAAAGGCTTTCCGCGGTTGTCAAAATGAAATTGTATTTTATTTCGCGTTATTCGTTTGTGGGTTGACGGACATAAGTGAGTTTTACGATTGACCCAAACGGGATATTTTGACGGTCGGCAAAACGCATTTTGTTTTCACTTACTTACCGGCTGCTGATTGTGCTAACACGATGATGTTGTAGAAGCGAAATCATTGTCAACTCGATTCGGAGACTTTATATGACAAAATGCGCTTTACATTACTGCAGTAAAGTGCGCCGAATCGATGGCGATATCATAACCACAACGGTTCCTTAGTTTTTTTCAATTTTATCGCGGTTGCGTCATTTATTAAATAAGTACCTACGTTCCATACAATGCCAAGTTGTGCAGTGTTAGTTATTATACCTACGAATTAAATGTTTGTAGCCTATGCTTATTATAGGAAGTGTGTAAAAAAAAATTGTAGCGCTGTGCCGAAATCGAGTACATCTCGCAAATTCGGCAGAATTTTAATCGTTTCGATTTCGCACAGGAACGATGTCGTTTCTGTTTCGTTTTAACTCTAAAGCTTAATACGAATAATGCATTTGAAGCAGATTTTGAACTAAAGCGGCATCGGTTAAATTAGCTTAATTGAACAGCAGCTTCCTGGTTTTCAGGATTTTGTGCAAACGACACCATGACTCTAAACGTGTAGAAACAGCAAGCAATAAAGTCTCTTCGTCACGAATATCATACAGAACGGAGTCGGTTGGTGTCTATGGCAATCGGCGAACTTATGAACGACATAGTTGTATACAAATCATCACAATCGAATACACTTCGACATTCGGCTACCGAAGTATATTTATATATGATGCAGTATAAGAATATATACGGGCAGATCCATGGTGAAGGGTCATGTAGGGTCTTTGTTCTATTATTGTACTCAAATTTAGAGTCAGCCCTGACTGAACCTCGTACGTGTGAATCCTCTGATTCAAAGGCTGGATCCGGCTTTGTGTTTACGGTCATCATACACGTGGATACCTACTGAATTTATCTCTTGCATGTGACCATCGTCAAAGGAAAACAATCCCTTATGTGCGTGCCCTAACGCGTGACACATGATCGCTCTGCTTTTAAATTAATATTGTTAAAATAAACAACACAAAGAACAACAAAATAAAAAAATGTCAATACTGAACTAAGTGAATATTTAAGTTAGATTTTGTGACATCTAAATTGATAGGCATCTTTCTTCCGCAGTGCCGAGATACCGATTAGGTTTTTAGAATATCAACATTTTAGAAAATATTGTACTGCATAATTTTAAAATGATTTAATGTTGGGCATAAAAGTCAATCACCCTCCAAACACATATTAATTGAGGACGAACACGGAAGACTTTTGTCCTCGAAAAGATTGGGTATGTTTTCCTCTCGTTATTAAAAGAAAACACTTTTTATGGCCACTAGCCAAGTGATTTATGCTTTGACGATATTTGTCGAAATCACTGTTTTCAGATGTTGTTTTAAATACAATTATATAAAAATACATGTATTGAAAGCAGTATCAGGATCGCAACAAATAGCAAAATCGTGTCCTCTAAAGAGGCTATATTTTTGATGGATTAAAATAAAACTTTATGTTAATTCAAACTGAATACCTCAATAGGTCCAAGATGGCGATTAATCGTATTATAAAAATCTTGAATTTTGACAATCCGCAGTTGCTAACCATAATTTATTATTGAAATGTGTGCGAAGATTGATGTATGCTGTAAATAAATGCGCCCTTCTTGCAATACAAATATTTTAAAATCATTACAACATTTCAATGCCGCTTGAAGAATCATTGCGGTTACACGGGTATTTTTACTTGTCCACGGATGACTCCAACGAATGAATAAGTATCGCATTTTGCATTAACATATTTCTGTGGCTTTTAAAAACAAAACTGCGCGTCTCGTTCTTGATTGCGATTGAGTTATATGTTTTCGTTAAATGTCTAGAAGGTTGGTATGTCTTTTTTTACTAAGCAAAAGCCTGTCACATGGTACTATCATATATCGATTGGGAGAATCAAGTTTTATTTCAAATTGTAATAGACGAAATTCGTAATTTTATTGTTGACAGTAAGGTAAGTTAGGTTTGACTGCAATAAATCTTGTAATGACAACATTATACAACCTTGCTATGAATATTATAAATTAAATATATTTATATATTCTTTGTGTATTACTCTATTATTATATTATGTTTATACAAATCACTTCTGGTCACGATTCTAGAGAATCATGATGTCGATGCTCGTGCTTGCCCAGAAATTAGCTTACCTTTGAAGATTCACGGTAAACTTCCTCCAACGTACAAATTGCATGGCGAAACCTTCTTTCATCGCTCGAGTAAATCTCTTTAATGTAATACCTCACTCTTGATGTGTGCTCATGGTGCTAATATGTAATAATCGTCACATTTAATCCCAGTTAATGAGCTATCCATAGACAATTCGTCTAATAGCAGACGTGTTTCCTACCTATGCTCGTCATTTATATAAGAATTAGATTTGCATACGTACAAACGTAGACTGATAAACATTTACCCTTTCACATTTGGAACAGTGGAACACTAAAGAAGCCAATCAAGTGCATATCGTATCACGCGCAGTGTAAAATTCCATATTGAACATGGCCACATAAGGGCGGAGCGACGCTCATTACGGGACTTCACATTATCCATGACAGCGATATGCACGCAGCTGGGTACCTGCCTCGCCATGTACGAGCCAGGAAGCTACTGATTTGGAGGCTTCAGAAGTATAGTTGGGCGCGTGTCTGCACGGAATCATAACGAATAACCCATTCATTTGAGTCCGTCTTGCTATCATCCCCTTGGGACTTGGCACCACTGGAACTGTTTTGGGTTTATTTTTCCGTTCGTGCTAAGAAAATCTGCCATCGTGCGAGAATTTAATTTTAGGCCGTCGGAGAATATACTGTAAGGTTTAACGATAGTTCGCATTATGGTTTTTAATACGAAAATACGATTTGAATGAACCGTTGCTTTTTCCTCGTCAATGCTGAAAATAGTGGATCAACAAAAACAAGTAATAGCTCGGGACCGACAAGCAGTTGTATTACTTCTTAGGAGACATATAGAGTAATTTGAATCCAACGACTATTATATATTTAATGCAGTATAAGCTGAACAAAACCTATTCAACAATAAAGATATGGTAGCATTTATTAACCCCTTTCCTTAACTCCGATGAGGCATCTGACGGTCGCTAACTTCAATATCGGTTATATTATATTTTCAATGAGTAATGAAATCGGGACAATTGTGCTAAATCGCAAGGATCACAATTATTGAATATACTTTTAATGAGACCTAAACATTAAAGCTAACATTATTTAATTTTTTCATATCTGCAAGGAAACTTTTATCTATAACCTTTCTCAAGTGGACGCAGAAATGCTTGTAAGTTAACATACGTAGATTCCACGTACACTTTGTAATTAAAATACATTTTTACAGATAACTCCACGTCTAGTCTCGGTGTTGAGCTTATTGTACCAGTTTTTCCTAATTGTTGTTTGAAACAACTCTGTTGAAATAGTTTAAGTGCTTCCGAGATTACAATCAAAAACAATGTTCACTTTAATACATTATCACCTCTTATCGTAATATGAAAATATTAACGTAAATCTATCCCAGGATCAGTCAAAACCGCATTAAAATCTGTCTTTTTTTTGTTCCATAACCGCATAGCCATTTCACAGCAACTCGCGTGAATACCAATAGTTTAGCGTTATTTTTTCTTTCGTGCCATTGGAATTACGCAAAAAGTTCCAAGTATAGATCATTTATTTAATGATTCCGCATATAAATCATTATTTGTTTACCTTATCGATTGTACCCTAAGAAAAACTATTCAAATTTATACTTTGAACTCACATCAATGCCTGTAATAGGTGGCCGTGCTAACCACTAAGGCATTCCTGTTTGTTGTCATAATGAACTTAAATTCACCATTTGAATGAGGAAATCGTAGTCCAGTTTTAAAATACAATGTTTTATAGGTACTGAAACATGAACTGGGATGAGGCATCTGAAACGTGTATATTCCGTGTAAATAAATACTCGTCAAGTATTTATTGTCCATATGTTGAAATTCAGTCCAATGTCGTTGTCGGCCCAATCGATCTCCGAAATATGTCAACGGCCAAATCTAAATTGTAGGAACATGTGAAAATTTTCAATACATTTGTATAAATTTGATACATATGCTATGTTACCTAATGTATGAAATCGCTCCTCAAAAGGATGTTAACTAATCATGCTTACTGTACGATTGTAAAAAATCATCTATGTTTTCTATAGCAAAATTTTATAGAGAGCGAGCTACTAAACGCACCGGTGGGAATTCTGCCTGTGCGATTTTTTTTTTTTTGGTTCTGCACCTTAAACCATCTAGTAGCAAGTTCTCGCCGCCAGATTTTTTCCCCGTCCGCGGCGAGCGCTGAAAAACAACGCATTTTCTACGTTGCGTCTGACCCGCTAGTGTGAACTTTATCACATGCGCTAACTCAAAAGCAATCTAGATACGTGCGCTGTTGACAGCTTAGAGATTTTGTCTGCAAGAAAAGTTAAATCTGTGTTTCGACTATTAATATAAAAGAGAGATTGAAATAAACACATCGTTTTCTTCGAGAAAACAAATTTATAAGAATGTCTCTTATTCGTATCATTGTAGAAGAACATCCTTTCCATAAAATACATTTTTATTGCAATGTATATATTTATTTTGTTCACAGGGCTTGAATGTTGGCAATGAAGCGACAGGCGTTTTGAAACCATTAGAAATTGTAGCGCCCAGAATCGACACGTACAGGTTTTCGATGGCAAACCTAGAAGAAACCCAAGATGCTGATCTGGACGCTATACTAGGAGAGCTTTGTGCACTAGACTCCGAATATGACGAAGAACTATCTAGAGTCACTTCTGGTAAGTATTGCTTATGAATTTGAAGAGCCCAACTCATAGTTTGTGTTATCTGCGTAATATTTTAATATCCCTTCAAGTTAATTGAACAGGAGTAAGTTTAACTAATATTGACTTATTACTTTAAGTAGTGGATTCAATTCAATTCAGATATTGCTTAAATTATATTATTTATGATACATAAGCAACTTACAAATCATTATATAACTATTTGTATAAACGAAATAAAGTGCGAGTCAGATTGTTCACGCAAAGGGGTTCCGTACCTCCGTACAATATTTGACACTAGGTATTATTTTAAAATAATGAATAAAAAAAAATTCAAATGTACACCTATTACGGTTCAAAAAGCATAGCCCTATTTCAAAGGGACGGTCTAATACAGGATCCTTAGGACCTAGTAACAGGGTCCCTTCGTATCCTTCGGGTATAGAACTCTAAAAAAACAGGTGCTTCTTGATGATTCTACGTCTGATCGATTTCTTCAGATAGTATTGTTTTTTTCATATTAGTTTGTAACATAACTTAACGATAACTTCACAAATAAAGTCTCACAAAACTTAATAAAAGGTACGTATTTAGCAATTTATAAATTCGTTACATAAACATATAAACTTAAAATTCAGAACAAAGTTGATCGCGATTTAATAACCTATAACGATCACTGATTATTTTTAGCTCTCGAACAATCACGGAAAAATGGAATCTGGGTACAAACACATAAGAATCAAGGTGAAAACATTTTACGTAAGAGGCTTCTCAGAACAATGTGACGTAAATTTTTATTTTTCCTCAAATCGGTCACAGTACAGTCAGGCCGGGGTGGAAAATGGAAAAAAAAAACCGGCTCAGCTTAAACACATGGGTATTGCAAAACCAACATGAACCAACTGGACACAATTCACCTGTCACGGAAAATTAGGTTTGACGTAGCGGATCGGTCACCTTTCTCCTTTAAGCTAACCCTCGAGGGAGCGCGCGGATTTTAGGTACTAATAGAAGGCCCTCAAGATCGACGAAGCTTACGGGGCATTCCTCTAACGAACGCTCTCTGAATTATGTACTTGATCGAAAATGGCGTAAAAAATATTGTATATGACTAGCATAAATATATTATAAAATAGGTTATTAAATAATGTGAACATTACATGCAATTTGATTATTAATAATGTTAGTACGAAACGGGTAGATTTTAATTAAGTACGTTGACATATATGGAGAATACCTCTAATAATTGGATCGAATTTTAAAATCATTGTAAGGGGTTTTAGTTTCATTTTAAACAAAAGTTTATTTTTTATTGGAAGGACCAATTCGTAATTTTTTTTTTTGTAACATGATTAGGGTCTGTGTTTTTTCATTACATGTTCCGAGTTTGCTTATTAATAAATTGAAAATAAGCATAAGCGACTCATACATAAGTGACCTTTTCGTGGTGCTTTTTTTACTTCATTTCGGAACGTGCTTCACATATATGACGCACGTTAGTATAAATCATTTATACTAACGTGCACGTTGTTTATTATTATTACGCCAATAAACATGATTTACAGAAATATTATCTTTGGATTACGGATAACAAAATACTTTCGAATTTCTAATTTTGAGATACCATCTTATTGGCCGTCAAATTTATGTCTATCTCTGTTAAATACACTTATTTAACTCGATTATTAAAACAACACACTTTTGTTTAATGACGCCTGCTTGATGTTAATGTAAATTGATTGGTGATTGATAAGAAGTGATATGATTATGGAAAAGTGATTAATCCAGCTCATCAAATTAAGTTTTCCACGACAATTAAAATGTAAGTCGACTCATCTTGTTTTGACAATTTCTATGTGTTTGTCGCATTTGTCACATCGCCAAGAATCGGTTTTTCGCAATCGTCAACCCCAGTCTGCTCCTGTATAGTGATCGAATTGAGGAAAATTAAAAATTGCAGGATATTGTCCTAAGAAGCCTTTTTCGTAAAATAATCTGACCTTGATGCTTATATGCTCAGGCCTGTTTTATTACCTGAGTGCTGTAAAAAATTCATTTATCGACATAGGTTGTAGTCCGGAGGCCAAATAATATACGTTAGAGTGCCCCTTTGAGCTAAAATTAACTCAGTTTTTTTCTACATTTGGGCCCACTTCGTTCTGGGCTCCATGTGTATATAGTACTAGTTATCCGTCCGCGTCTTCGCCCGCGTTGACATAGAGTGTGCTACTTCATCTTTTATTTTTAATAACTTTGCCGTCAAACTCCTTTTCCCGCTTTTAATTTTGTTCTTGGCACCTTTTCTAATTTCGATCCTCGTCATGCTCTTGATAGTAATCTCGCTCGCACATAAGTATGTGGAAGATTGTGTGGACGTCTCGTTGTCGATGTCGTTCCCGGCTTATACATGCTCACATTTTTTTTTTCTTAACGAAAGGTAAGTAATAGAGATGACAAATATCGGGCCAATAAATGTTTAAGATTTAATATAATAACATTTCACTTAATATCTACTACTGATTTGTTATGATTCATTAATGATTAATTAAAAACGTAATCACCAATAACTTGAAAATTAACAGCTTCTTGGTAATTACAAAATTTATGAGTAGCCGTTTGAGTTCTATGTCTGCCTTTTACTTGAGATATAGAAAATTCTCCAGCAAATTGTTTTTGTCCCGTTATATTTCAATATCTATTAACATTTGCTGCTCTTGTTCTGAAGACTCTTGACACAGCAACGGCTTTCCTTTGAGGATAGAACATCAATCATGATTTGAGACACAAGACCTTTAGAATCGTCGAAAACAGATTACTTGTTTTTTTTTATAGATTGAGCTGCGTTTTATCAAAAAGAATAGATTTCCTTGGGGATATCTTGGAATTCAAAGGTTTTGAAATGGTATGAGTCTGAGGATGATAGGCATTAATTTGTTGGAAGCATTTTAATGATCCGGGAATACATTTTGGCGATAAAAGGCTAGTTGTTTTCATTAGAGTTGTATTTTTGGGATTACCGTATTATATTCATTAGACTTTAAAACTATTGTATCATTAATAATGTTATAAATTAATAAAAAAGTGTGCGTTCGCTCGCATATATATTGTACAAATAAAATAATTTATATATTAACAAATAACAATATGAGTTATCGCTTTATTTTCAAATGCTATTTTCATTTAACAAAAGTTCATTAAAAAAGTTATTGGATACAATTAGTTATTAACATGTTTATGTAATATGACTTGTATAAATTAACTTCAAAAGTTCTGTTCTCTGACAAAACTATTTTTATATTCGATTTTTAAAGGACATCCACACATACTACGCAATGATCATCTTTGTCGATTTTACTTTTATAGTTGTTCTGCCTACATAAGTATAAGAATCGAACTCCATCGTGGATGGTTTAATGTGCTTCTATTTATTATAGAAATCAAGAGTCCAATTCAATTCGTTTACTATTATTTCAGTATTATTATCATGTAAACGAAGATTTGTAAGCAAATACCATTATTATGGAAGAAATCCAGCTTGAGAAAAAGGTGGATCATCCAGATTTTACAAAATATCTGCATGTACTGCGTTTAATAATTATTTTGTTTCTTTCATGCTCCACGACCTGAGTCTTGCCGATATCGACTTTTACATCTCTTTTCTTAACAACATTGTTCATTTTATTTACCACCCCCTGCGATTCTCACATAAACGGAGCGAGAGTTAATTATTCATTCACGTAAAGAAGGTATTTTATGGGCAACTCACCCATTTTTAGTTCGCGTTCATAGTCTTAAAAATTGCACGTACATCTGTCCGTAAATAGATTAGACGGCCATTGTGACGCTACACGTCCTTTTGTCACCTCTGCGGATGTCAAACCTTTCAACGTACGCGCCATTTATTCTCATGTATAGCCTATTTCTATATAAATATCTATATCTCTACATAGGCTATATGTATAGCCTATATAGAGATATTGCATCACCCTTATCAGTCCGCGACTCACACTACACACGAATAGGATCTTCAGTAGATTATTTCTGTCCACTATGCCATAAAATCTTTTATTAGATCTATAAATACAGGAAATCCTTGATTAATTTATCCTTGAATTTTTTCAGAGAAAGCCTTTACACCGTAAATCCCATTCCCTTTCGAAAGTCCGACTGCATATTCTAAACCTTACTTTTATCGACATTCACAACCCTTTCAATTATAATTTTGGAATACAGTTTTCCAACAACGCCGAGCAGGCTTATTGAGAAGCCTTCTCTCACCGAGAACTCTTATACGATAAAAACCTACGGAATTTATAATGTAGGAATCTTCGTAGCGGCTCCGTTTTCGTTTTCAAAAAATATAGCATTTCTGTTCAGCAATATTCTTCATTAGGAAAGAGTTCATCCTTTTTAAATATATACGGTATATTGTGCGGTATGTTGTAGCCTATTCGTCAACTGCCAAAGACGCGCAGGAAGGCAACAGGCAAGAGTGCACTCACAGGCAAGAGTGTCTTAAGACTTGCGCGGATAATGTTACGAACGTCGCGCGCACGGATTCTCCCGATAACGACTCTGCTTTTAGTGATACCGTGAGTATGTTTGATTGACCTGTACACATTTATGATACAAAGATATTTCATAAGCGGTAACGATAATTCAAAGGCACATTTTACATAATTTTTAAGGATAAAATTAATCTATTGTTTTTAGATATAAAGTAGAGAATTAATTTGATGCGGATTTGGAGGTATAATAAGCGTTGCACATTCATATTTTTTTTTATATTGCAATTTCTATGTTTTTCACTTGGTAAAATGACATAGGAATGATAATTCCTATAGTTTTTTCATGGGACTGAATAATTTCCATAGCGGTAGAGCCAAATTGGCTGCGACACGAAAATAAACCGGCTCGCCATTCCCACAGAAAATAAACGTGAAATAAGAGCTTTCACTGTTACGTTTCGTCCTATTAATGAGAATTCCGGTGACTCACTCCCGCTTCGTCCCATCATTCCTCTCTCCATGACATCCTGTTCCTACCCAAGAGACTGGAAACTCACTGGTGACTCCTCTGGGATCGTGTGTCCATGAACGGTGGTATCCACCTACAATTTGATGGCTTGCAGCTAGTTTACCCCTCGAAATGTCACAAAAAAATTGGAAGAAAAGTACATTTTTTATGAGCCCAATAAAACTAAAATAAATAGGTTCATTCCATTAAATCGAAAATTGCATTTTTTTTAAATCAGAAATAGCATATTTTTTGTATTCATAATAGTTTCTAAAAATATGATTTTAATCAGAAATAGAAAATATATTTTTTACTAAAAATAGGTTTTTTCGTTTTAATTTTTTAACAGATCACTTACGTATATTTCAGGTGTCAATGTTATCAAGCGAGTCGTCAGCATCAAGCAGCGCCAGCTCTAAGTGCAAAGGACTCAAATTGAACTTACATCAGAATCAGAAGGTTGGTTATAAAATATAGTAATAAACATTATAGTGCCGTCGCAATGCATCATATTTTTGTATAATTTACATATTAATCGATTGTAGAAATTTTTTGACGCCTTGTATAAGATAATTACAAACAGTCCTTATAAAATTTCATTTTTTTCGTAATGTATATTTCTAATCAAAGTTAAAGTTCCTTTGTAACATTGTTACATACGTTTTATTTTTCTTTTCGAAATATTTTTTTGTTAAAAGTAGTTCTCATCAATTTTGTCAAAATTACATTCACCTTGAATTCCAATCGTCGTGGCTGGCTGAAACGCTTATGGATGCAAAATCTTTTTATACCGTCTTGTGCATTGTTCGTAGGATGTTACTTTCCAACAGAAGGCTGACAAAATCAAACTGGCTTTAGAAAGGATGCGCGAGGCGAACATAAAAAAGTTGTTCATAAAAGCGTTCTCCATGGATGGATCATCCAAGAGTTTGTTGGTCGATGAAAAAATGACATGCGGCTACGTCACCAGGCTGCTGGCAGACAAGAACCATGTGACTATGGAGCCCAAATGGGCTATCGTGGAACACCTGCCTGAACTTTATATGGGTACGATTCTTTTTGTACTTGACTAATAACCTAAGATATTTACTACTACAGGAGTGCAACTTATATATTAATCATAACGTGAATACATCTTCAAAGCTGCTATAATGAAAGGCAATTCTAAAAAAAACGGCCAAGTTCGATTTGAATTCGCACACCAAGAGTTCCCTATAATGTTGGACATTACATACTTTTTTTTTTTTAATGATTGTTATATAAAAGGCAATAAAAATACAAACTGAAAATTTCAACCTCTACCTATTACGGTTTATGAGATACATCCCGTTGACAGAGACATAAGGACAGTTGAGACTTAGTAATAGGATCCCGTATGCCCTTTGGATACAATACCTTAAAATGATAATAACTAAATGGGAGTAACAATTTAGCATTGCAAATCTAAATTTATAATCTACATCCTAAACTCAAGTACACCACTCGATAGCCAAAATGACAGGGTTTTAAAGGGTTGTGAAACTGCTACTCAACAAAATTTAGTCAAGCGATGAAGCTTGTATAAGCTTCAGTTGGCAGCTTTAATCAAAATCTACCGATGGCGTGTATAAAAACATCAACGTGGAAGTGATTATAGTGAAACTGATTAAGTCTTAGTCGCGCCGAAAATCCAAGTCGAAATATGGAAGTCATATAAGCACGGTTGGGATGAAATTCTCAAGGGCAATCAAGTGACACACACAAAGGTCCATAATATTTGCATAAAATTAGTAAAACGGGGCCGAGAACGCAAAAATAAAACCATTTTCGACATCTTCGATTATATACAACGGTACCTATTTATTTTAAACGCCCGACCGTATCGCCGACAGAGCTGAACCTAGATTTTAAATATTTATTTAAAGGAAAAGTTATCATTTTGTTGTGTGATATATCGCTTAGGGTTTTCCAAACTTTCATTTCGACTAATTAATCAACAACACTCACATTCTATTGATATCAATTTTGTTTCAATACTGCTTGGCAAAAATGGCAAAATTTAATAAAAAAATCACACAAACGAAAAGGTAGGATTGAAATTGGAGCTTCGAGCAGAATTTTTTCAACGAGTTATTATTATGGCTAAATGAAGTTGTTGACTTTTTATTATTGATCAGTCTGTTGTTTTTTATTATGTACATCGCACCACTTACGTCAAGTAGAAGTGAAAAAGTTATTATATTTACGTATATTTTCAGAACGCGTCTACGAAGATCATGAAATGCTGGTAGATAATTTGATGCTGTGGACCAGAGAATCCAAGAATAAAATACTTTTTGCCGAAAGGCCAGACAAAATGTCTCTATTTCAAACTCCGGAGAAATTTCTTCTGTCTGAAGATGATAAAGGTTTTGTAAAATTGCAAAACTATAGAAATACTTATCAACATTCTTATGTTTCATAACTAGTCAATTTACAAATAACGTATAAGTTAATAATTCCTGAGAAAACTTGTTGCTTTTGAAAGTAACATATTTAATTACAGCATTGTTTTATCGTAATACTTCTCCATTTGAAAAAACAAAGGCATGTTTCATAGTAGGATATGATGCATAGTTCAACAAAATAAATTTGCTTCACAGGTTGGTCAAGTGACCATGATGAACATTCTAGACAAGTTATCATCGAAGAGTTTTTCGGTCAAAGTGGTGGCACGACAAGTACAGTCCCATCTATATCAGGGCATCCCGTCCCGCCCATGGAAGGGCTGCTATACCTGAAAAGTGACGCTAAAAAAGGATGGAAAAAATTCCATTTCATCCTTAGACCCTCTGGTTAGTATTATTTTAGTACAACAAGACGAAATATATATGCGTAAAGTGTGGCCGCAGTATTAGTCCATAATTGTTTCCTACGCTGTGTTTTGCAAATGCGAAATTTCATTATTACATATTTGCAGTGCTGAATTATGTGGTACTTAAAAAAAAATTTTTTTTCATATTTAATATCTTCTCTTCTGGAATAGGTCTGTACTATTGCCCAAAAGACAAAGTGAAAATTTTGAAAGAACTGGTCTGCCTGGCTACCTTCGATATGAACGAAGTGTATCTGGGCTTGAATTGGAAGAAAAAGTACAAATCACCCACTGATTATTGTTTCGCCATAAAACATCCCAAGCTACAGCAGCCAAAGAGTGTTAAATTCATAAAATTTTTGTGCGCCGACGACCAGCAAACACTAGAGAGATGGGTCACCGCCATTCGCATAGCTAAGGTAAAGAACAATACACTTAACCACATTTGATAACAATGTAACGTTTATTAAACTTATGACGGTCAAAAGTGCTCATCGACCATAATAGTATTCTATATGACTTGGACTACGCAAACATAAAAATGATCAAGTGTTCTATCTATCTGCATTACCGATTTGACTCCAGTTTTGAACCTGTTTTATATTTCAATCCCGATTCACGTCTCCTTTCTTGACTGAATCTCGTTCTCAAGCTCAGTCCAGCAGCGATCCTACCTCTGATGACGTTCCCGATATCGATCTCGATTCTGTTGCCGAATTATAAGCCTTTTCGTGTATTATTATTCACTTTCATTTCCAAATCGTAAAATGGCGCTTAATTTAATCTGAATAATAAGTTGCCTACCCTTAACTTTAAGTAGATATTTAAGTGTCCCCTAACGAAATTCTTCACCGATTTTACCTCTTTAACTGTTGAGTATCCGACTGACGAAAATATGTTCATATTTATTTATAACTAATGACAATATTAAAACCAATTTACAAATCATTAACTTCCTAAAAATTTTCTGACTAAATTTCACTTTTATGGATATTTATTTTCAAACTAGCTTTCGCCCGCAGATTTATTCGTGTGGACCTAAGATAAATTTTACATCTATATCGACCAATGACGCATGTGCCATGATCCTGAATCCAGTTCCGCTTTCGTCTCGATGTAGATCCGAATTCTGGCCTGCTTTCAACCTCCATCCCCATTCTACTTTTATTTTATCCCCTTTTGATGGGTCTTCAATTTTGACGCAGGAGCCTTAAGCATTTCCGAGAAAAAATACTCGTATGTGGAATAGCTATAATGTGCAATAAATTTCGCTCCTTCCAGTTAAAGTCCCATCGAGACGGTTTAGCCGTTCCAAAAGTTCAGCTCAAACAAACAGATAGATAAAAAAATTAAAAAGGTTGTTTGGGTGCGTATTATGTGACTGACTGTCTATGACTTAAAAAAAAACTACGTAACGTAGTTGTTTTTAAATCATAGACAGACCCTTCAGTTTTATTAAATGCATAGAAAACTGAGACATCTCTAAGTGAGAATTTTGACTTATCATATTTCTTACATCTAATATTTCAATAGAACGTTCACTCTCAATTTTATCTCGATAACTTACCTTAAATGATGAGACCAAACCTAACCGGAATCTTAAAGTTGATACATATCTGTTTTTGTTGTTGAGTGTTAAAATTTTGGAGTTGGAGGAATTTTATAAAATTTTGGAGATAAATATATGTAAGAAAATCTTGTACAAACAAATGCTTGTTTCGCATAAAAAAATGAACACTGAGTTTACGTATTCATAAGTTTCACAGTAACCCAAGACATTATGAATTATATTTCCCTTTTTTATACGTAGATTCTCTTTCTCTCTGATTATTAAACTTTGTGTTCATTGGCACAATATATTGAATTAAATAGATTATTAATATTCCCATACGAGCGACACACCAACTGGTCAATTATGTTCACTTTAAAACGGTCGAGTCGGCATCGCTATGACGTCAAAATTTCGGTAGGGTGAAAGGTTTTGCCGCGACGCGCCCTCAGCTGACGTAATTTTGACGTCACAACGATTGAAACTCGATCGTTTTAAATTAGAAGATTGAATTAAACAATTCGATTTAAATATCACGCGCTATCATCGCATCAATATTAATGTCTGCAGTGTGAATGAATTTATTTAGGACATTATAAAAAGCAAATTATTAATATTTCAGCATGGCAGACAACTTTTAGACAATTACCGTACACTAGTAGAAGAGCTCACTCAGGACGATCTTGATCATTTAGCTCATGCGCGATCGTGTTCCGTAAGTAATAAAATAATCGTATGTAAATAATTATAAATACTTTTATCAACCTAAATTTATATTTAAGGAAGAGAGTGCTATAAGAGAAATTTGTCCTGTATAATAAACTGCAATGTTGTTTGTATATTAATTTCAGATAGGAATATTTTATTTAATAATAATCCTTTGTGTTTTCAATATTCAAATAATGTATTATAAAATGTAACCAATAAAGTCTTGATTTATATATTTTTTACTATATTATTATTATTTATATATCGTTATTGTAATGTCAATACACACACACATATATAATAATTTTAATTAACAATTTTAGATAACTTCGATACCAACAAAAACCGGCGTAGTCCCAGGTTCTATCAGCAGTCCAGCACAGTCAACGATGAGCAATATCAGTGTTGCCAATTCAGACATCAGTAGTGGCAGGTTGGTCTACAATAACTCTTAAGTGTCTTTGGTGTCGCTGAAAACTATTTTATAGTAATTCCACGAATTTAATGGGAATATAATTTAAATATTCCCATCAAATTCGTGGAATTATTACTATAATAGATTGTGAAACAGCCAATCAATAGCATCTTTGAAAATGTCATGTTAACGTTTCACCTCTTAGAACATCATAATGAACAACATATATTTTTTATACTCCCTATACTCTATTGGGGTGGTAATAATATACTACACTGACTACACCAACAACGAAATTAGTGTAGTCAATGTAATCTAAAACTGCTGACAGCAATCATTATCATCCACTAGCTAAATAATGCTGTGTTTGTTCTTTTCCTAGGTATTCTGTATAAACATCTGTATTATGCGGTTTCTAAACACGTTGGAGATAATATTTTCCACCGGGCTTAACATGACGTCATAGAGAAGAATTTATATAGAACTACTCACCTCGGGCTAATGTATTGTATAAAAAGTATAGTCCAACAGAACGGTTGTTCTCTATGACGTCATGATAGGTCCGTTGGTATATATTTATTTTCTACTATCTATAGAAAATACAAAATATTTTTTTGTATATAACATATTTTATTTTAAACTGTACCTAATTTATACCATGTGCTTTTAAGTTTTATAAGCGATGCAAAGCGAGTGAAGCGAATTGTTTTTTAAAACGTTACTTCTTGTTTATATTCTTCTATTGATTATTTTTATTCTTTTTTTTCTTTTTATACTGTTATTATTTGTTTCATGGACAGTTCTTAGGTACCTTTTAGAATCACATGAAATAATAAAAGAGTCAATTGAACAACAGAGATCTCTCTTGAGCACCTTATTGCTTTAGAAAAATTTCTGTTGCTCAATTGACTTCCGTTCGCAGCTTTATTCATGGGGACATAAAAAAAATCTATATCATTCACATAGGCTCTATCCTAAATTCCATTCCAATGCCGGTCCCGATTGCATTCTCAACCCTGACCGGATTGTCGTTCGCATTCTCGTCGGTTCAAGATATTGAAGTTTTAAACCAGCATTTTATAAAAATTTGCTTACTACTGAAACTTATTCTTGCATTTAATATAGCAAAAGTTTAAAACACATTTAAAAATATCCCGATCTGAACTATCCTAAAAAAAATATAAATACACATTTTATAACATAATTTAAACTAAACAAATATAATTTCAACCAAAAAAAAAAAATTAAGAAAAAAATATACTTGGCCTCTCATTGAACTTATATAATCCATTTATATACCTAATTAAAGTCGTTTTCTAATATTATGCATTTGTATCTTTATCTATTGGTGATGTTTTTCGATTTTATTAATAAAAAGGTAAATAAAAACATTATCATGGATTATCTACTGAGATAAAAGTACTTAATAAGAGATAGTAATCAACTTAACAAATGAATAAATAATAGCAAATCAAGATTGCGGACCACAAAATAATAATATATACAATACTGTTCATTCCTAAACCCCTTCAGCGTTTTTCGCAACAATAATATTTGTTCTTCTTTTGTACGAAGATACGTAAATTTGTGTAGCGCAAGATTTGACGCTTGCTGTACCAAAACCTGGTCTAGAAACATATCAATGAATAACAAAAAAATTTATAAAATCAGCGGTTCTCGAGTTATAGATAAAGAAACGGAGGATCTTTACGTATTATATCATATAATATTTTATAGTATAATAGGTGAAGACATCGCTATTAAAATAACCTGGATTACCTAATGAAAACAATAACGAATTTCATTTGACAGTGATAGCAATTTTGAAAGCTTAAACCGGATTAACTAGTTCTGTTCCTGTCAAAAGTCACATTTTTCCAGTTAAGTATCATTAGCACATTTATTCTGTTCGAGGTCGTGGTTGATATCGAAATGTTATTGGAATTGGATCAAAATTTTAGAATGAAATCAGATAAAACATACTTTACATCCTAAAAGCCGTGATTGTGAACGAGCCATGAGATATGTGACGATTTTCATTTTGACAGGAATCTGTACTGATTTTGAAGCTAAATTATATTTATACGTAGAGATGGCTACGTAACACTAAAAGAAGACAAAAACAATAATTTTCTTGCTCGTCTTTTTTCATAAGGTGGATCGAAGCATATGAAAATGTATACAAGTGTGCACTTCATTCATGTCAGAAAAATATGAAAACTATTAAAGTTTGTTTTCATTTGAGACTGCTACCGCATTTAATTCTATCTTGTCCCCCTGGGCGACGTTCATAAAGTTTACCTGACGGTCACGAGGGAATGTTTGACCCACAGGCACTCCCGCGCATCGTCGTCGAGTTCCAGCGGCTGCCTGTCAGATGGCGGCACTGCGTCGGAGAATGCATTCGACTGCGAATTTCCTATGGGTAGCGTATCAATATCAAGGAAGGACTTTTCCCGATTCTAATTCGAAGAACTTATTATTCATGATTTTTTGAATTAATCAATATGATGTTCTATATTAATGTTATTGTTAATCCGATTGCAACTTCAATTTTCTATTGGACATGAAAAATTTAATTGTATAAAAAAAATAATTTAAAAATATATTGTGCTGGTTAATATTAAGTGCCATAATATCATCGTTACAATATAATTTGAGATGAGAAGCGTAGTATTAGAAGTTTAAATTAAATGGCGGTTAGTAATTATTTGAGAATTCATATAATTGAGTATCCTTCATTAAAATATCTTGTCCACTAACGGTTCAAAAAGATAGGTCTTCATTTTAGTCGTATCTATAGTTTTTAATGATTTTAATGATTACAAAATATTGAAACACAAAACATTTATTTAGGTACAATAAAACGTAAACCGTCAATGAAGCCAAATATACCGCTGACTTGGATGACTCGTCAACTAAAAGAGATGGTCGAAAAAGGGCAAGAAGAGACTGAAGGTGAGGATGAAGTGGACAAGAGAAACGTGAACGAAGAGGGCAGCGGCGATGGAGGCACTCTCACCCGCAGGCCGCGGCAACCTGAACGTCGACAGGACGACTCGACACTTAAAAGGCACCATTCAGTCGGTGAGTTTATGACGCACTACAGATCTGTTGGACCTATTTTTTCAGTTATAAGTTTCCTTTCATTTGTGGAAATGCCATTCCACATAGTAAATTTAAAAACTTAAATTGTAAAATGCCCATTTTTTCAACAGAATCCTCCGATTCAAGCATCTACGCCAAAGCGCATAACCAACCGGCCTCGAGTGTCGGTTCGCCAGCTTTCAACGCTCACGAAACGGCTGTCAACCGAGACGCCCTTTACCGCACGAGCGCCGATAGCTCTAATATTTACGGATATTCTACTATCTATGAAAAAGCTCCACGACTCGTCGCCGCGCCCGACAACTCGGACGACCTCCCGCCGCCTCCGCCGCTTTGTGACATGACCGACCCACAAAACGCCATGTTCAGCTCGACCCTCAGTCTCGATTCGCTACCACCTCCGCCGCCGCCGATAGACCAACCGCTAGAAGATCTAAATGGGTCTCAATTGAGCCTTCCTCCTCCTCCGCCAGAACACACCGTCGACACCCAGCCAGGCCGCGTTCACGACATCGTAACCCAACTCACCGCCCAACAAGAACAGGGTCTGCGCGTCGCACAACTGTCTCCTTCTAGAAATTCGTTCCCACGGCAACCGTCACTCGATAGCGTCAGCTCGAGCGCTTCGAGATCATCTTCCCTACATTCGGACAAAAGCGTTTACGTGCAGCACACCGCCGCCTACGGCGCATGTCTGGTAGAAATGCAGTCTAAAAAAATCAGCAACGGTAGCCCGTCCGTCCAAAAGAAATTGAATCCGGAACAACCAAAAACTGGCTCTATTAAAAAGGTGAACTTCGCTGATGACCTGCCGCAAAATCCGGATACGACCAAAAAAAATAAAAAGATATCGTTCGCACTGAACACGCCCTCGTCGCCGCGCAAGCCGCTGCCGCCGAAACGCAACGAGAGTACTCGGCTGTCGTCTCCGAGGAAACTGGCCGACTCGAACAGCAACCCGCCCAAAGATTTCCTGAGAGATCTGCAACGAGTCATGAGGAAGAAATGGCAAGTCGCACAAAAATGCAAGTTGGAGCCGGCGACGACGCCTCACGAGGTCTTAGGGTTCAGGGAATATCCGCTATCGGAAGACTATAAGGAGACGAGCGTGTCGATGTGGGTGCACGAACACTACGGCGGCGGGCCGGAGGACCCCTTCTACGAGAACATATATGCGACGCGCGAGCAGCCGCAGCGCCGTGAGGATCCTCAGCCGATAAAGAAGCGACCGCCGCCCGCGCCGCCCCGCCGCAGCGATTCCACCCACCTCACGCACCCATCGCCGCACACCTCCGCCGTACACCCAACCGCGTAAATGACGCACGGTCCCGTTTAATAACGATCTTCCAAATATTTAAACGACGTCCTGTATTATCGATAACGTTGCATATGCGAAACGCGAATCTTAGCTTTTGTCCAACCTAGTGAATTAATAAACTTTATTATTTGTTCAATGTAAACCTGGGCTAAGTATAATATATTTTATCTAATTAATTTAGACTCTAGTACCATGTTATGTGGAGTACGTACTGAATGGATCTTTATAAGTCTAACTTAATAATCTGTAACGCGACCAATACTTTCGGGTTAGTATAATGTTTACGAAAAAAAATTTTTAGATGTAATAATTTATATAAATTTCAATGGCGGTGCTATTTTGAAGATGGTATACTAAGGATACGTAGAATGCATTTGTTCGTCCATTTTTCTCGAGGGTTTGTAAGGCGCATAGTGACAAAAAGTTATGTCGCAATGAAGGCGCAAGTACCGCCAAAATTGGACAAACAAGTATTATAACTGAACGAGATGGAGTTTTGTCAATTTTATATTATGTTCCTAATTTTCTTATTATATTTTGTTAATAAGAAAGCATAAAATTATATCTGTTTACATATATAAGTTCCCCTTTGCATTTGAAACTATAAAACAATGGCTATTTTTTTTTCCTCTTTATATCCACATTATTTGTGTATAAAACAATAAACAATAAATATGTACGATATTTCGTGAAAAACGTGCCATAATTTTTACAAAAAAAAAATGTACTATAAAATTAACAGTTTCTAAGAACTGGTTTAGTAATCATTGTATTATTGACTATTACAATTAAGAAGTCCTCGTAGAATAATAAAACTAAATTCGTCTTGTATTGTATGACAGCGGGCTTCAACGGACTCCAAATACTGAGATCTCATTCAAATGCATGTTTCCAATTCGCACATATTGTGTTGCGGGCTGTGATTTCGACACGTCTGACTTATGAATTTCGCCGACGAATACTAAAGTGTATATAATTAATTTACAGGAGATTAATTTTGAAACAAAATGTAATAACTACATTTTCATGTTGGATTATCTGCTCCTTTTGCAAAACCATTTGCTTTTCCTGTGAATCAGAGCTTTTGATGTTTGAGTTAATACCTATACGAGAGTCATCACCATTTAAAATAATTACATTTCATTAAAATGTTTTATACGATTTTAAAATAAAGCATGAATTTCTGATTGTGTTTAAATATGGAATGATTTTGTACTTTTTTAAGTGTACCATAATTTTTAAATTTAATAAGGTGGTTAAATTTAAACGGCCATGTATAAGTATTGGTATTCCCAAAGCATGCTGTTTGTGTCTTTATTTTTGTAATATATAATATAAATAATTGAAGCGTTTTATTAAAAAAATACTCATTAAATCGGTAGATTTCAAAAAACAGTATTGATAACACTCTTAAATGTCACATAAGTACATTTCTATACTAACAACAGCAAATATGTAGGGGCGATAAAGGTATTGGGAGAATATGTACTTTTGAATGGTAAGCAAAGGAAGTCTCGTGATGTCAATGGAATTTTCAAACAAACAGTTATTAGACTAGAAACAAATCGAAATTTCTGGTGAATGCTTTTTGCATTTTCGGAAGCTTTTGGGTCCGTCAAAACTGCAGTATAAAGAGACCAGTTAAGGTTATGATTTAACTATAAATTTTGTGCTTAATTCTATTTAATACCTTTCATACTAGAATTAGTACCTGCTTATTTTCAGAGATATCTGAAATTGGAAAAACCTGGCGGAGTTTTTCTGACGTCAGGATGGCGGGACATTTTAGTCTTATTATTTGCAATTATATTGACAATTATTTGATATTTAGTACCTAAACATATATAAAATGCTCATATTCAAGTCAAACCGTTGAGTATTCGTCAATACAAAGGGTGCCACCATTATGGCGCTTGTGCAATTCACGAAAGTAATAAGAAATACCTCAAATATTACAAATTTCGATAAACAGCAATTTAGTGCCTAATTCTTACTAAATTGACCTTTCCATCCAGGCAATAATACCTATCTATTTTAAGAAATATTTAAGATAAAACATGATCCGCCACTCTGACGACAGTCTTTATTTGAAATTGTAAATTTGAAAAAACATAAACTAAACAGGTAAATAAACTAAATAGTAATATCATATATCTTTATAAAAAAATTAAATGATTGACTAGTCTGGAACTAAAGCGGTCTATGTAACATTTTTACCAAAATCCACTTTTATGCATATTCCAACTTAAAAATACAAATTCTGTTAATGCAAAAGTGGTATATGTTACATTTCTGCATTGATGATTTCTACCATAAAAATGCATATCATTAAATTCATAGAAATCTATAAACCCACAGTAAAGTTAAACGCGTTGCCCCTGTTTTCTCAGAACTTTAATAATGTTACCTAGACCATTATTTTAAAATAAAAAAAATATATATTGTGTAAAATGGAACTAGTTCAATTTTGGTTGACGAATGACAGTTGACCGAACACGTACCTACATACAAAACGTTTTCAATGCTATAAATAGCAAATATAAAGTAATAATTGAACGATAGAAAACTGTAAAATAATTACCACGCAATTTTTTGCAATGCAGTTATATTTTATTCTATAAACAGATATGACCTAGGCAGACAATATAAACAAAATGAAATTACCTACCTACTAACCATAAGACGCATTTTAACAATCGTGTTTAATTTCTCAATCGAATCTAGTATCGTTTAACTCGTATATTTGTAATTTCGTTTTTTTTTTCGAGTCACTAGTGCCATATGCAGCTTAGAATAGGTAAAAGTCTGAGATATTTATATTTTTTATATAGATTTATATAACCATACTTCTTTGAATTATCAGTACAATAAATTGAATATGATATAAAACTCAAATAATAATTTAACTTTACATTCAGTTACGGAAATATATAAATGCAAACACCGCCATCTCTTGACGTAAATATGCATTTATGCTTTTAATAAGCGCTACCTACGACTCACAATTCTAACTACACATTCTTCTCAGATACAAATTCTGGAAATGTGTTTGCACACCATCTGGTGTGTATGATATAGAAAATAATATGTAATGGGTAAGGTCGTAACTATAATTTAGAAAAATAATTGTGCTAGATGGCATTTATTAAAAAAACAATTTTAATACATATTTGCACCAAGAGATGGCAATATCAAGTTTTTTCATATCGTATTAATTCGATTTGGCGTTACAGTAAATATATAACAAAATAATAATTTAAAAACAACTTTATTCTATAAAGAAATACGCTACAATACCTTTTCGATCAATAGTTTATTATAAAAACAATTTACGCTATTATTGTTGTTTCAAAAAATGAATATTGAATTAGAAAATGTATGATGAGAGGCTTCATTTTGTTTGTTACTTCAATTGCAGGAGCATCATGCTATCAGAATTACATATAGGCGCTATAATATATAAATTTGATCCATCGGCGCCTAGACGCTCTATGAAATAATGATAGATAATAAAATATAGGTACTTATTTTTAGTAACTTTTTAATATGCTTCGCTTCTTTGTGTGCTTCTTGCACTGTTTGGCTAAATGTCAGGTCTCCATGTTATTTGTGTTAACATTATAAATAATTTTAAGTCAAATCAAATCACTCAAAGTGCACATCAAACCATCAGTCCCAGACGTTGTAATTCTTTGATGACGTCATGACATCCTAGCATTTGTTAAGAGCCCCCGACTCTCACCAGAACAGCGTGTTTAGCTCAACGCCCCAAACCTCTCAATCTAAGTGAAAAGATCACGGGCTTATATATCTTAGCGGATATTTTGGACGCAAAAAATCTCCTAAAACTTAAAGAAAAAAGTGATGATACTCAATTATTATGATGCATAAATATTCATTTTTATAATTATTGGAATAGTATTTAGATTGTTTTTTAAATTTGATATTGTAATTATAACATAGGGAAAAAAAATTAATTGAAATACAAACAAATACAAAATTTATTTGACTCAATTAATTATTACACGCTCAATAATTATTGAATTTAAGTAAATAGGTTCAAAAATATAAAATATTTATGTTTTTATCCCATGATTTTTCTAGATATGAAATTTGATGTTAATTTCTGATTTTTCTAGGTTAGGTTATTTCCTATCCTTAATTCTGTAAATATGGGCATATTTTTATACTTGTTGGCATTGTGCCCTGTGAAACCCTAATACAAAGCAGAGGTATAAACAAATAATATCCAATATTATTTAGTCATTTATTGAAACTGGTTAAAATTTTTACTTTGAACAAAAGCAAAAAAAAACAAAACTGTTCTATGGACAATCACTTATACAACTATAAAAGGTTGACACAAAGAACATTCGCAATGATTTTATAAAAAATAAAAATAATTTAAATACATCTATTGCTCTTGCTTTACATTGCAAAATTGTGATTTCAATTTGAAAAAAAATGGCGATAACATCCTGAAAATTAAGTGGTGTTTACGAAAAGTCGACACAAACTACATTACATTACGCAGTATATTCACAAAACAGTGTAATTATATTTTCAGGTTTAATGTTTGACGCCATAAAATAATAAATTTCTTGGTCACGTCCGTCTCGAGATCCCCGTTTACGATTTACAAAATGACATATATTTTGTGATGGTGCAATGGCGTTACAATGGATATTTTTGACAATTATACAAATCCTATTGCATTTTTATTCATAAGAAATGAGCTAATAATTCATTTATTTTATGAACAATCTATCACTCAGTACTTTAAAAGTAATCCAGTTTATTATATAGAAAATTTATATTTGTAGAAAGTCTTGCTAAAACATTAGATGTGCTAATTAATTAGAAAATAAATAGGTGTTGTTAACACTAAAAGTCTTAAATAGTAGTCCATATATTTAGAATGGAATTTAGTAACTTAATTCAAATGAATCTAATAGAAAGCGTAAAACCAACTGCTTTCTATTTATTTTAAAATTCAATATACATATAACAATAAATCACATTTTCATTACAATGAATTCGAGTTAATTGAATCATCTGAACTAAATTTAAAAGTCAAAAAATCAAATGGTATATATAACAACAATGTAAAATTGTTTTAAAATTAGGATTTGACCAACATCCATATAACTTTTGTAAAATAAATGAAAATAATTATTGTTGAAATCTGAAATGTGATGTTTAGTATGAGTGATAGAGAAATTCTTCTAGCATGAGCAACAGAAAAAAATCTTGTGATGAAAAAAACCATCTTTGGTACAAATGACAATGGATTTATTTCTGTTGTGTGACCTCTAGCACAAGTGATGTACATGCAAGACATAAATTTGTTTTAACTTTATAGTTTAGCTATTAAATAAATGAAACATTAATCAAAAACTACAATTTCAACAAATGGCTGTAGAAATTCTGCACAAATTATTTTGTGTCTTTGCGCATCAGTAAAACGATTTCTTAAAACTATATATAGTGATGTGTTAATGCATATAAATAAAAGCTCATAAAACACATGCTATAAATTATGCAACAGACCCTTAACATAAAATTTCTAACACTACATTTACTTATCGCCAGAATATTTTCCAAATGTTACGTTTTAAGTAGATTTGATTAGTCTGTTACAAAAAAAAAAACACAGTACAAACACAAGTCAATACAACAAAATATATCCGGATTCTGACCCTAAACATGAAATACATATATTTATTTTTAGATTCATCTTTCAGCAGCTAATATACAAAAAAAAGATTATTAATAACATAAACATTAACTTGAAGATTTACTTGACAACAATAAAATCTCTGGTTCGACGGGTGACCAATCGTGGGATGATTATGTATAATTATAAAATATACTCATGTTCTTTCTACATATACAAAAAAAAGAAACGGCCAAATTCACCGTTTCATTGTGATATTCGCTTGTATAACATACATTGGCTTGGATTGAATAAAAAAAAAAAGTAAGAACACAAAATCAAAACTAATGTACATATATTTAAATCTAGTTACAACATTAACATTTTCTTAAACGCGTAATAGGGGACTGCCGCTTAATGGCGTATGCTCAATTTCAAAATCAAATTATACAAATCAATAACTTCCGAGGTATCTTTCTTTACTACACACAACAAATGAATCGTCTGCAAAATGGATTGCTTTTTAATTACAAAACTATATACATGAGTTAGCATACACGCGAACGAATTATTATTTATACGCAAAAGTAATTATATGCGAAACAAATGCGTATAATGAAACCTATGCCATTCTAATTAGTGGGAAACTGTGGAAGGAATAAAGTGGTAATGGGTGTCTAGCATGAGCAGAGTATTATTTTTCTTGCGTAAAACTTTCACTTTGCTATCTACGTATAAAAAGCGGATGTTATTTCGTACCGGAGGATGGATGTTTAAGTCAAATTAAAAATAAAGTTTTTCGTCAAAGAACATAATTACAAACACCTAATTTACTAAAAATACTATATTCAAATAATTCAATAGAAGAGTTCTTACATTTAAAAAAATTAAAACTTGGTATGCCCCTTCCGTGCGCATCAATACGATGGCGGTCCCGGACAGAGAATAGCAAAATCGCAAAAAAAAAAAAACATAAAAGTTAAACTGCAGGAAACCACCAGGCCCTTCGTGAATGCATTGACACATCTTAGGCTTATTTTATTCGCGATTGTAACTACTTTCGGTTCCAAATATTCCTACATACTTCGACGTAGACGTTCCTAATATACCCACTGTTAGCATATCTAGCTCAGAAGAGGATATTTTATTAGTTTGCATTTCTTTTATGACAGATATGAAGGAAAAAAAAAAGAAATTTGTATTCATCAATTCTTGAAAGTACTTGAAATTATTGAAAGCCTATATAAATGGGCTTGTTGCCTAACGCAACGTTTTTTTTTTCATCTGGGAGTATTTCTATGAGCTGTAGTTGCACCTATAAACAGTAGTCTAGGTAACAAGTTGAGAATTGTAAAAAATAGAGACACCGGTCTTAAAAGTATGTGCGACAGCTCATTCGATCCGGAATAATACCTAGAAAAATAAAAAAAATATATTTAAACATTGAAATAATTTTTTTTTCACTAGGTGGAGCTCTTTTTATATATATGCTTAACAATATTACACCATAAAAATTTTAAAAAAATTCGATACTTTCTTTATAATAGATTTTTAACTTCAACGAAAATTGACAAACAGTAATATTGTTTAAGTTAAAAATTTATTGCAGAGTATTGTATTTTTTTAAATTTTTATGGCGTTTTTTCTTGTTAAGCATGTGTAAGAAGAGCTCCGCGAAGTGAAAAAAATTATTTTAATTATTTAAACATTTTTTTAATGTACAATGAAAACGAAAGTTGGAGAAAATTTTGTTAATTAACAATTGTATAACTTTTTATAAACCTGACTTAAAATTAAATTTTCAACGGGAATAAATTCTTTGAAATATCCTAAATGTACCATAATTTATTCAAATTTTTAAATTAATAATTAATACCTCAAAAAATATATAATGTGACGTACTTGATTTTGACGCCGCGCGCGCTACCTTAAAATGCCGCGCGGAGGCCCCATTTTCAGCGTTAAATTAAAATTATAAATTATGATGATAAAGTTCCCAGAGTTAGGGGCCATTTACAGGAAATTTCCTCTTCTTTAAGAACCTTTTTTTCAAATTTCTTAAATGTCAACAGTTTACGAAATATCGGCGAAATTAAAAATTTCTTTTCATTTTTAATTGTTTATAACTTTTGCAACTTTTTAGGCGCTAATAAACGCTTTTGATACATTTTTCTAGACGTTATTCCGGATCGATTGAGCTATCGCACATATTTTTAGGACCAGTATTTCCATTGTTCACCCTTTTCAACTTGTTACCTAGACTACAGGGCGATGTCAGTGCCAATGATATATTGGCACTTTCTGTATTGAGCCATGTGCGACTTAACTTGGCGAATCACGCGCAAAAGTCCCGTCGAAGCGTGTACAAGGTACGAAAACTTATGGTGGTCACGCGACGCGTGTGATACCAGTTTCGTAGTCGGGTTGTCAGCGAGACGATGCTATGACGAAGAGCCCAATGAATGCGATTGAGTTTGAAAGGCTGTAATGTGGTAATCGCAGGTATTGGAAGTTTAGGAAGAAAGTAGGTTGGAAAGTTAGAACAGTAATTTTAAAATTTCTTTTCCACATTCAAAGTTATCAACTGATATAAATAACTATCAACTGCTATGTCATTTTCGTTATCACAGTATTTAGTTGAAAACTGCCTGATCGTTTACGTTTTTCAAAAAATATAATTGGTATCAAGACAACGGTGTTTTCGTAGACATAAACAAAAATTGCTACATTGTATACATAATAAAATGCCTAAATCCGCATGCCACCTTCTAATTATACAATTTGCTAGTTTTTCAGAACATGGCCCTTTACTAGACCATAAGAAATTGATCCCTGCGACGAAATCAGAGAGGAATCACTGACATAGTACTAAATTCTTTTTCATTTAGACCATATTTATAAAATAACTAATCACACTTATTTATAACCTCTTATATATTACATACTCACTCACATACACCAGTTTTTATTCAGGTTTTGCTGTGATGTTTAAATTATAATAACCATAAAGTATTATATTAACTACAACATGGTGCATAGTTCAATGAATAATAAATTATTAGGATTGAGTCAATTTTTCAAAATTACAAGGCTTTTATTCCTTCGGTTACTTTTGTACATTTTACAATTACTATTCATTAATATATAGTCCTGTTATAAAATTAAATAGCAAATTTACACATAATCTTTGTTTACATTTCGTGATCAACTAAAAGTTACATTTAACAATATTTGTTAGGCTAATATATCAAATAACATGCAATTTTAAGCCACATATTGTTTAGTGTTATATTTAAAATGGTATACAATTACCTTTTCAAAAATGATTTCTTCAGTGATGTACTTTCCTTTCATAAAAATAGACTCATAGATAGAGGACATAAAAATTGCCACCGTGAGTTCAAAAATTTACTATCTTAAAGCTAAAGCACAGTTAAAATTAAAGTCGATAGTTACAGGCTTCCATGTATCTGCCACTGAAAAATTGGCATTTTATGATTTTGATATAAACAAATCATTTGTTTGTAAATGTTAGTTCAACAATTTTATTTCATGTATAATTATTTGTAAGGAATAGTGAAAATAAAAAAAATGTAATACATTTGTAAAATGGACTTTAAAACTTTAAAATAATTTCTATTTTGTGATTGTGAATTTTTAATAGGTATGACAATACCTGTAATATTTAAAATGAAAGACGTGGGATGCATATAATTATACAGTGGAAACTCCGATTAAGAAGACCTCGTGTTATACGGATTCGCGAATTTTTGGATTGCCAACCGTGATCGAAGAACTTTGTAGTTCTAATCCTTGTCCGCAAGGCCATGTGCCTTCGGATCTCTGACCTACGTCTTTGTCATTGTTTTAGTTAGACAGTTACTAATCGTTACGCCGCTGCGTCATGCACGTATGTACTTGAACATGTCTAGTATAACTCGAAGACGTTACGTCTGAGCGGGTTAGGACCTTTGACAAGATTTTTCGTACGTACGATTAGCTCTCGAACGCTGCAAACGCAGAGATCGTTCAATAGTTCGTTGATCGTCTGATTCAATAGTTTCGGAGCTGTTGCCATGCATAGGAAAATAAGTTTTTGCAACATAACTCGGCCACCGTACGTCTAATTGGCCTACAATGAATGCTTAGAAATTAGTAAAAAAAAATAAGCAATTGATTGGTGTATGAATGTTGAAGATCAGCCCAGGTGTTCGAGAGATCATCAGACATTTCCACAGAATGAAAATATTTTGCCTAGCATATCTCATGTACGAGTAATGTCCAAATATAGAAGAATGGTGTTGTTGCTTAAAGATAAAATACATACATATTAAAAAAAAAGGAGAAACCGGTCTTAGGTCAGCTGATGAGTGTGGTATAGATACTTCCACCATTAAGTGATATCAAGAGATTCAATTTTGAAGCACACCTGGAACTTAACAATAGTGAAGAGGGGGTAGAAAACGTCGAAAAGAAGACTCTGAAAAATGAACTCTTGAAACAAGCTATATAATAATAATGCTAATAAAAACTCATGATTTCTATTTCCCAGAAGCGTAGACAAAGACTAATGATGATCTGTAGGAGAAACTATATGTAATAAAAAGATCAGCTGCTTCAAAAATATCAGCATTACCTTAATTTGCAAAAACCAAAAAAGCGCATCGATTAACAACGAAATATTCATCGACTGGTTTTGAATAAAGTAAAGAAAATATGTAGGTAAATAAGTACGTACCTATGAAAATATATCCCTAATTTCTTAATAAACATTGATTTGTTTTGATAAGTTTGATGTTCTTATTTTGAATAAATACCTAGCATTATATTGCAAGAAA
>BGZK01002859.1:0-39623 GCA_005406025.1 Eumeta japonica | reverse complement strand
GACCGTCGACTCGTGCGATGCCGACGTCTCATGACCTTTATTTATTGCATGGTTTAAGTATAATTTGAAAATTGATCTAATTTATTGTCTCTTAGACCTTAATTTTGTGCTTGTTTTACTCTTTATCGTATACGCTTTATTACAATTTACCTTTTTTTTTTTACTTTTTACTTATTATAGCCGACTATTATTTCTGTGTATATTTATCGATTTACGACGTTATAGAATATAAGTAATAAATTAAAAGCTAAAACGAATACACTTGAGTCAATTCTATTGTTTACTTGTTAAATTTGCGCCGTCTCGAAGTTAGTAGTACATATCTGCGTAGCTAGCGGCGAGACGACAGCCGCGTCGTTGGGCCTGGGGCGCGGTCTTCCGCGCCCGAGGTCATTTCATTGAAACGAATCATCGTTAACTAATTCTTATAGTGTCATGACAATTTGTAAAGATGGTTTTGCAAATGTTGACTTTTTAGCCAAAGTATATTTAAAAAAAATGACGAACCAATACGCAGTAGCTTACTAGTAGCGTAACGCAGCCTAGTTCTCAGTTTTGGCGACTAACACCAATAGATACTTTGTACTCTATAAGATATTTATACAATTGGTCTTAGCAGAGTGATTGTCAATTTACAAAAAGAGAAAAAATATTATAAATTATTTCTGAGAGCATTTCATTGTTGTGTTTCGCGAAATTATCTTATTTGTAAAGTTCTTAAATAAATTTTATAGAAGAGATCTATTTTTATTGTCGAGTTGGCTACTGTATCATTGTTTTCGAATTTGGACTGTTATAACACGATTACATATACTAATTTCTGGTATCTATTTTCACCAAAAGTGCTCATCGCTGTCAAAAAAAAATTAGAGAAAATCGCATTAAAGAATGATGAAACAATGTGTTTATTCATTTTTGTCCTTTAGCGTTAACCTTTGCGTATTATCATAAATGAATTTTGTTATTTACTTCGCATTTGTTTATTCTATGTTAAGAAATAATATGATTATAAAAAATAGAGATTAATAGGCAGGTGTCTTGAATCAGACTTGCAGATTAGAAGAGTTTACATTGTATCTATATGCTTGTGGAGAAAAAATGCTTAGAAAATACTTCGTGATTCACATATCATTTTAACAAAATGATAGGATTTTTGTATCTGTAAAAAAATATGAAATTAATTAATTAAGACTGCTGTTCTGTGACACGAAATCGATGTTTTTTAGTAGTCAAATTGTTGATAGCCCTTCCACGACTTTTTTAAAAAGCAACTTTACCAAAAGTTACTTAAAAATTATATTTTATAGTTAAAATGCATCTTAAAATGTGTTGTAATAATGATTTTTGTTAAACATTAATTTAAAAAGAAGTCGACACTTCTTCCTTTTCTGTGCTTCTCTTCTCCTCCTTCTTTTTCTCTGCCTTCTTCCAGTTTTAAGATGAATTTTTCAAAACCAACTTATAAAAGTGACTTCGTTAAAAATGAATTTAAAAGGTTGGGGAAGAAACCTTAAATCAAATTGGCACTTTTAGATATTTTATTGTTAAATGCATATATGAAATAACATTAGTGTTCGGTCGCACTATCGTTTATTCTAAATATTGACCAGGAAAATTTACGTAAGTATACAAATATTATCTCGAATCATCATCGTCCAACCATAGAGTTCAACATTTACATATTTATTATGTTATACCGAAACTAAAGTAAAGAAAAAAGCATACGAATGCTAATGTACTCGTATGGCTATTATTTTCATATTATTATTTTTTGTCTCATTGACATAATTATTTTGATTCGACATTTACTGTTCGATTAGATAAGTCTGGTAACTACTCAGTTCAAATAATAGCACTGTGTAGCAAAACGCAGTAGGGCAATGAATATTTCCGTAGACTTTCATAGAATAAAAGATTATAAAACGTGAAGCAATGAGTGATTGTCCTTATGCAACACTATTTGCATATTGCTCTTTTTCAAATCCCTGAGAAAAATTTTCGTATTTCAAAATATATAGGTAAAAATAGTTAGTAGACATGAATCATTTTTTGAAATGGTGCTTCAGTGTTTTCATTTGATACCTACTAACTACGTAATAACCCTAAGATTGTATTTTGTATTTATTATCCATTCCATTCCCAAAATTCAAATTCTTCCTTTGGATCTCACATTTATCTTTAGATAATTTCTTATTATGGCGATGTCAAATTTCAATCATTTAGGTACGTGAAATAATGTCTGAGAAAAAGACCCATGATAGACAAAGAATTATGAGGTCATTCTATGTATATGTGTCTGTTTTTACAATATAAGTACTAAAAAACATTATAAGACGCTCATGCTGCTGCTGGTCGAAGGGATTTTTTTTTAATTCTTATACTAATGATATAATAATTCTATAAAATGTAAGTCTGAATTGCTTTGTTGGAGATGGATGTTTACTTCAATGTCGTTTAATCGATATTAATAAAAAACTAAAATTGGCTCGTATTTTGTATATTGCACCCCTCATAACGCGGTGTTTGAGGTAGTGCATCTCTATATTAATAAACTTTAGCTTTAGGCCGCGCTATTAGTCAGCTGATTTATCATCACAACCTACTACGCACGCGTCGTATTCCTCTCGTTCAATTCGGAAATGCCGCGAAATTCGTAACTAAAATTGAAGCAATATTTGCTTCTTCTTTTTTTTTTCTTTTCACAATTTTTCTGTTTATTTCCTTTATGTGACAAATTCATGGTTTCTTGTTTTTATAAGTTTCAAATCACGCTGTCTAAAAGTCATGAATTCAGTGAATACTTCATATGTGTTTATCGTTGAAAGGTAACTATGTTAGCTTTTGCTCGCGACTCCACCAGTGTAGACAGAGAATGATTTTTTCATCTTTTATAATATCCCCTAATATAATAACCCCCTAAAGCTAATAACCCCATGAACCACGATCCCGATATCGGTCCCGCTCTCAATCCCGATCCTGATCCTATTCTTGATTCTGATTTCGTTCTCGATCTAGATCCAGGTTCAGCCTTCGATTCAAATTCGAAAAATTATCCCAGAAAAATTAACCCATACATGGGGTACACTGAATATTTTGCGTAACTCATAAATAAAATAATTTACTTGTAAAGTAAAATACGCTTCTCGCCTGCCTTAACTTTGTTGGTTTGCTGTCGCCTTCGAACACCCATACAGAAGACTGTTGCTTTCTTTCCGGTATACAACAATAGATCCATGTTTCATCTCCTATCACAATGTCATGCACGGCATTTGAACGTCCGTGATCGTACTTTAACAACATTTTTTTAAACCAATCAACTTGGATCCGTTTATGTTCGGGGTTGAGTTCATGAGGAGTCCGACGGCAACAAAGTTTTCTAACTTTTAAATGTTCATGAAGATTTTTTGAATTTGGCTCATAACGTTCCCCAAATATCCCCGAATATCCTCATAGGTATAAAACGCCGGTTTTCTTCAATATATTGCCTGACAGTATCCACATTTTCCTCAGAGATCGCAGTTAAGGGTCGACCTTCACGAATTTCATCATTGAGAGAAATACAGTCACGATCAAATTCTGCATACCATCGTCTTACAGTGCTCAAATGAGGTGCTTCCCTCCCAAAAGCATTTTGAAGACGAACAGTGCAGCCTTGCGGAAACAGTGAACTTTTAAAAAAAATTGACTCGCGATTTCCCTCCAATAAATATTTTAACCAATTAATTAGTTTATTATGTTTTAAAAAAATATAACACTCGAAATTCAGACATTTATGAAAGGCCAGGAGTGCAGAACTTTCAGTGTACTGCCACTATTTTTTTGTTACAAAACGATCTCATTTACACTCTAATCCTGATGGCGATTGCGATCACAGAACGATGTTGAAACTCTCTTAAACATTGTTGTTAACAATAGCCATTCGGCATAAATAACGATTTCGTCCTACGTTCACGAGAGCGAACAAAAGTTAGCATTATCTTTATAAATTATATCGCATATGTTATTTTCATGTATTTTATATTACTGTAAAGTTTCAGCTCATTCTGTTCAGCTTTTAATATGATTACGTAACAAACATCCAAACTTTCATATCTATATTAATTAAATTAAATGCTTTCTTCGACATCTTAGAAATATTCGCCAGTTAATATTATTATTCGAGCTTTTATCCCCCGTCTATCAGGTTTGTCTATGGTCCATCATCGTCCACTTGAACATTACCAAATGAAATAAATAAATGTCTACCTGCTTGGCGCAGTCGGTAGTGACCCTACCCGCTGCTCTAGAGGCGTGGGTTCGATTCCACACACAATTATTATTACTTATTCCTATGAAATGATTCATATAATTGAATCCCTACATAGAACCAGTGTAAAAGCGGGCCTGGAAATGAACTTATCAAAAACTATGGTAATGGTACAGAAAACTAATTTCCATAGGAGGGTAACCCCTGAAATATATTGAATAATATCTATAACTACGCAAACAAATAAGCTTTAACAAGAGTACACTGCCCATATTCTTAAAAACCAAAGTCATGAACTCACGCTTACTACAACGTCTGAAATAGGTACGGCTGTAAAACATGAAAAGTCAGTTTCTCGAACAACATTAAGGAAAAAATAAGAACGTACCAACGAGGAATGAAGCATGTCCCCATGCTTAGTATGAGAAAAATACATAAAATAAGATACACAAAAATAAGAAAAATAACGCAGTAGATATTTTACAATATGGGAAAAAAAATTGAAATGGTAACGAGCTAGCCATGTAACACGACTCCAATATCAACGTTGGACCAGAATAGTAGTCATGTAGGAAGACATGAAAGGGCGGCTCGGAGCAAGAGGCAAAGGAACACCCATGATAAGATTGCACGATGAAATTAAAAATATCGCCAGCTATAACTGGTTAGATGTAGCCTAAAACCGAGACAAATGGCTATCATTGGAGGAGGTCTTCACCTGTGAAGACGGGGTTATTGGTCAAGAAGAAAAGTAATTTTATTTAATTTTTAATTTGAAATTATAGTTAACTTATACATTTAATCATATAAATACCACTAAGAAAAGCAAACCAATATACCTAAAACTAAAGTGCATCAGCAAAAGAGCGTGTCTTTATTGTCCTTTGTTGAAAACGCAGTTTTCGGCAATAACTCAAAACAGTACACCTGATAATGTTCAAAATAATCTTCGTTGAAAGTACTTATTAATCATTACCTTCGTTATTTTTTTCATATTTTTGGACATACAGTTTAGAAAATAGAGGGGGGGGACAGTTTCTGTAAATTACAAAGCGATTATTTCCGAAATTATTCACGTAATCAGAAAAATTGCTTAGAAGCCTTAAATTTTTTTTTAAAAGAACTGTTGAAATATGTGTCACTCGTTGACATGTGCTGAAAAAAAAATTTTTCAGCTTCTTTTACATTACGGTGTGTTCCCTAGAAATATTTATTTTTTTATTTAGCTAACAAACAAGTAAGGGCTTATACAAGACACTTACCCTATAAATTTCATCAATATAAGTCTTATAGTTTTTGAATAAAATGCCTGTGACATATGGACGGACGGACATGACGAAACTATAAGGGTTCTGTTTTGCTATTTTAGCCCGGAACCCTAAAAAAGGATTTTCATATCTAACTGGTAGTTTGTAGATTAGTTAGTTAGTGCCATTTGATAATTTTTATCAATACTTTTAAAGGTCATATTTTGCCTTTTTGGAAAACTGATGGATTGTAATGACGTCCTTCATTTGGGTCTCTTACACTTCAACTCACCCTTAATGCTGTTCACTCACACTTTTATATTACGACAGGCAAAAAGTTTTTTTCGTATTTTATATACAAAGTCAAGATCATTTTTTATCATATTTTATTTAAATTTAGTTATAAAATTGATATGCCATTTCCTTCAACAACTTGTTGCCATTTTGTAGGTAGTGACATAATCCCATTGCTGTAGTTTTGGACTTCTGGTCAAAAAACAGCGACAAGTAGTTTTGCCAGTTCTTAATTTTACACTACCTAAAGAATTCTGAAGTACTGAAACAGGTGAAAATCTGAAAGTGCAAGATCAGGGCTATATGGTGGATGCATTAACACTTCCCACCCAGACTCTTAATATTTACCAAAGATGTGTGTACTACACACCTTTTCTGTTGATCAATTCCGACCGTTTTATCTCTACTTGTTTAAGTCTCATCAGCTATTGGCAGTAGAGATCCGAATTGATTGTATTACAAATATTTCTACATACACTACCGTTCAGCCAGGTCTGTATTTTTATATTTAGATATAAAAGAAGCATTGTACATGTTTTTAGAGTGCCTCAATACCTACCCAAAAATGTCTCACTGGTCTCGGAACACAATTCAATCACAATATTAAGACAGAGACTCAGTTCAGGCTGTCATGGCCGCCCTGAAGTCGCCCTAGGTTACACGCACTACCGTTACCCAGAACGCACATATGACTCCCAAAAATAACAACTTTTAATTATTTTCAAAATTAAAATTATGCATATCATAAACTTCTCGAGTACTTATCGTACCCTTTTGTGAGATTGTACGCAAATTTAAACCAACTTGTTGTAATGCGTACCTTCTTAACAAACCACAACAATATCATTAAACAAGCATTAGTTTTTATGATTGTACAATCAAATGATAGATAATTTCATACTCGTGGTTTAGATTTTTTTTTTATCTTTCGTTGTTGAGAAAATTGCTATTATTTATAATAAACATATAAAATAAGTTCACATAAAAAAAATCATTGTAAAAAAATTATTGTAAAAATTAACACACTTGCTATCCCATTTTCATTCCTATTTTAAAAACTGAGGACACTTGGCTTTTATAAAAAAACAGGTCCCCTATTTAAGCGATCCACAAAGCACTTATATTGCTATAAAGACTTAGACTCATGCAAGTGTCTTTTTTCTTTTGTTTTTATATCCTATTGTTAAACTTTAGACAATGACAAAATTTTAGATCAGGTATTTGTGATGATTCCATAATAATTCCTAATGATTCTAGATAATCTTTATTTTCAGGTAGGTAATTCCTGTATAATTGGAGTAGTAGTAACAAACTATTATGGAACAAAAATCAAAAAGTACAAAATATCAATTTATTATTACAAATAAAGCTTAACACACTAATCTATAGGAAATGTATCTTCCAGCGGTCTCTGATGATCTGATGATTTTCACCACCTGCAAAAGTAGGTCATATTTAAAAAAAATATATATTTTAAAAAAAGAGAATAGCAGGTATATTTTATTTTTCATCATATTTATGGATTTCAATGTGGAACGATGGAATGTACATATATCCTTATTATAGTAAACAATATCCTTTCAGTTAATAATGAGGTCCTTAACCTTGAAATGTGTGATTTGAGATAAAAATAAAAATCCACTATATGTGTATATATAGGGCACACTAAAAAATTCTGGATGAACGAATGAATTTTTCCTATGAATGGTCAAAAATGAATTTATTGTTTCTCCAAATATTCTCCGTTAGCATATATGCATTTTTTATACGAATAAATCAATTTTGAAATCATTTATGCCACTCCTCCCTGGTGAGCTCAGGAACATGTTTTTCATATTTTTCGACAGCCTGATTTGGTGATGAAAATTATCGACCGTGTAGTTGGTTCTTAATTTTTGCAACCAAAAAAAGGCATAGGGTGCCAAGTCGGGACTATATGCAGGATTGCTCATTATTTGTTTATTTAGCCATGGCAAGAACTGACATTGTCGTGGTGCAAGATGATACCATGTTTACCGTTATTTTTATGGGGTTTGTCAATAGCTTCCAACAAACAAATGGCCGTGTACCAATCAGCATTTACAGTATGACAATTCTCCAAAGCAACAGTAGCTATGTGTAGTCTTATTAAAAAAAGAAACAATCATCCGCTTAGAGGCACTTCGTTCATGTGCCACTTTGGTTGGTTTTGGCTCATCTCGATAGGCCCATATGGTTTATTGCTGCTTTGTTTTAGTGCTGTAGCAATAAATCCATGTTTCGTCATCTGTTACTATGTCCCACACTAAATTTAATGGCCCTTTCTTGAATCTGGTAAACATGGCATTGTATCAAGTGACACAATCTGTTTTCTAAGCCTCATCAAATTGTGTGGGATCCACTGCAAGCACACTTTTTTCATACCCAAATGATTGTGAACGATTGATTATATTTGACTCATGCTTATGCCTAAAGATGTTCGAATCTCTTGGTCGGTCACATGCCTGTCTGTTCGGATCATGAGATTGACACGATTGACACAATCGCATTTGAATTCTACCAAATTATAAATAATCATTTTGCACGGTGTTTCATCCCCAAAAGCAGTTCAAAGCGGAGGTTCCTGAGCTGCCAAATTACACTTAAAATCATAGAAAATGACTTAAATCCATAGTGATGAAAACACGCATCTTTTGAAATGATGCCACTATGTAAAACAATCAACAGTTAGATGAAACAAACTGTATTCTACAGCCAAAGAGTTCCGTTTTCAAATGTAGTAATTACTTTGTAAATAGTGTTCATATAAGTGGCCAGTTCCAGAAACTTATAGTGCGCCCCACTAATTAGTACTATAATATAACAATAGCGCTAGTGCAAAATTATGGAAATGTCCATTTACTTTGATTTTGGTGCAGAAATATACAAGAAAAATAATAAAGAAGGTAAAGTTTGAACAACAGGCCAAGAGATTGATTTATACAAAAGTTGACTAGTCAGAAAACTAAACCAGACCTTCATGCGTCTAAAGCAAGCATCTTGTTAACTGCATCCTGATATTTCTAGTATTAGTTTAAAAAAAAAGTCTAAAATAAATGATGTGTAAATGAAAATTCCATTTAGTGTAGTTATATCACATTCGTTTTTTAAATATCACAGTATGTATAATAGTATAAATTTTTAGAGTTGCTAGTCACATATTCCGGCTAATAGTTTGAGTTTGACAACTACCACACTTGTACACTTCAAGCCTCACCCGGATTTATCGAATGCAGCCAAATGAAGTTAATAGTCTTTTTCCTCATCATGAGATATAATGTATTATTACAATTGAATGTTAAGATGGAGTGGTTGTAGAAAAAGCACCTAAAGATTCATGCTCTCTAAACTATGGACTCTCAAACAAAATTGTGATAAAGGCAAATTTGTTGCAGTTGGTTTATGGATATCCAATTACTACCTTCAGTAATCATTTATGTAAATGAAAATCCGAGTTTTAAAATTATTTGTACTAATGTTACATAGTAATGTAATGTTATGTAATTAACTTCGTCAACACTTTTCTAAAAAATGAAATAATTGCAATGAAAATTGCAGAGAAAGTTGAATTAAAAATCTGGAATGTAGAAGCTTAGTATACTTAAGAAAAATAATCTAATCAATTTATAATTGATTAAATATAAATACCAAAATATAAGCACTCTTAATAATATTTATTACCTGTCCTCTCTTCAATCCAAAATATCTTGCTACGGGATCACCAGCTTGTATCCTCATAAGCATATTTTCTTTTAACTTACTGAAGGTAAAAGTTAAGTATAAATATATGTAATCATATGAAATACAAACTTCATTTTCAGTCAACTCTTAGACAGTTTTTGATTTTGCAATTTTTTTATATGCATACCTGATAAGAATCAAACAATAAGAAATACTTTAATGAAGTGAATCAGGTATTATAAAGACATGGATAATACAAACATTAATTTATAAAATAGTTTATACAAAAAAGTATGTACAGTAATTTTTTTTTTTTTATTTCGACATATATGTAAATTTGATCTAAATGATAAGTTGTAAGAAGTATGACAAAATATCCTATTTTTCTGCAACTTACTAATGAAACAGAGACAAAAGTGAACTTTGACAATCAAAATTATGTTGTTTCTAATTAGGACCTCATCCATCCAAAAAAGCACTGCCTCCAAAATCTTAATGACGCATACAAATCTTCACATTTGGGATAAACATTAATGTTTACCCCGAATGCTCTCCAGACATGTCATTGTGAAAAGTTTCTAAAATTACGTTCACTTACTAACTTAATGACTAAATGTAAGAGTACATTTTACCCAGCAGTTTTCTCCCATTTCTTGTATAATAGCCCAACGTGTAATACCCAGTTGACTCATTGCGCGTAGTAGCTCTGCAACTCAATTCGTAACTTGACTTCAACTTGGCTTAAGAATCGTTATTCTAAACGATTATGAGATCATCGCTTTCTTGTTGAGCTTGTGACATACCTTCTTACACAAATGCCTAGTCATGACTTTTGATCTACATGTCATGACTGTCAAAACAATTTAACATTGTTAATTTTCTGCTTCCACTAAGTCAGTACTCTTTTAAGGGTTATTTTCACTTCTTCATGGAATTGAACCTGCTTATCATGACGGTTCTTGAGCTTGGTCGTCCTGATCATGATGTTCAAGTCAAGTGCTAACACCGCCGATACTGTTGGAGGAGCAGTAGCCACTGCTACCTCTCCATCACCCAACTGTTAAACTAGTCTTAAATCGCATCACTCATTCTCTCGCTTACCTTTCGACATCTCAATCTCACTTAAATCAAATAAAATAAAACAACCCTATCAGGATTCGAGGATTGAGATAAGAAACATTCAGAAAAAATAGATATTCAATAACACTGAATTACAGAAATGCACGATGGAACCACTTCAACACTTTTAACTGATCGGATTTAACTTGTGAACACACTAATTGCCAAAAACAAAACTTAATTAGTGCTAAAATTCCTAGCACTAATACATTAGTGCTAAAAAATACCCACAAACATTCTGTAATATCTTTTAGGGAAATCATTCTATCATAAAACATTTGTATTTCATAACAATACTAAAAAGGATACTATCTGGACAACAATTCCAGCTTTTCATCTGGTGTTAAGACTATGTGTTCAGGTACCAATTCATGTTCTGTGATATTAATTAATAGTTCAGATTCCAGAAATTGTTCCAATATGTATTTTGGTGCCATATCAATTAAAGACTGCTTAGCTGAAGGAGTCATACCTGGAATAAAAAGTAAATAACTTATACAATAATACTTGACACAATGCTATTTATATTAAAAAATACACTCATCATCTATAATTCTCCTCATTTTATATAAGGAAATGAGAAAGGAAATGAGGAAAAAATACAAGGTCTAAATAGAAACCAAATAAAATTGTATTATACAAACATATAAATTTAACCAAGCCATTAACAAACTCAGATATACATATAATTGAAATAGACACAGAAGGGATCCCATAAATGCTCCGTTCCTACAATGTCCACATTAAAAGACATATTACAATATATACAAACTCCTTTAAGCTGTGAAAAAAGAATAGTATGTGTTGTCTTGGCTTTACTATTTCCATTATAGTATTTTAACTATATGATACAAAATGAAAAATTTATGTGTTCTTTTGTAAAGACTTTTTTTTATAACATGTCACAATATAAATTAATTTAACTGTACCATAAAGAGAATCTCCTTATTGATATTATTTTTAGCTACCTTAAATTACATTACAAATTTTGTAAATAAATATTATTTCATTTGTGCTTTGTTTGAAGTCCATCTCTTCTCTGTCTCTGTCTCTTCTCTGTCTCATTGTGTACTTGTGTAATGTTTTGTACTTCAATATACCATAAAAATTTTAAAGTGCTTTTTATTTTAAAGTACTCTTTTTATGTTTTATTAATTTCTGCATATCAGCCACTAGAAACTTAAGATTTAACATCCGGATCCTCTTTTTTATTTCCCACCTTTATATAATAATTAAAATCTGGATTGAATTGACTCATATGCTGAAAAGTTTAAAACTAATCTAAGAGGTGTAATGCAAAACCTGCAAATGTTTAAATCATAAGCTTAATTTTAAGTAAATGCATATTTATTTGGCACTAGTTGATGTTTGATTTTGAAGATCACTTGAAAATGTGATATTTTAATTATCTTCAATTTCAATAGACTGGTGTAATCTATTGAAATGATTTTTTTGAAAACCAGAGTATGCAAAAAAATACATTTTTTTTGTTGGATTCAGATATCAGTTGAGACATTTATTTCAAACTTACCTGCTTGTACAACAACAATTGCTCTGTGAATATTTTCTTCTTGCATCCGTGTACAGTATGTCTTAATAGTTTTAATGCCAACTTTAGGTTCATCAGGAAAAAACAAACATTTGATCTGTAGGATCATCATTGTGAGCAACCAATACTATTAAATCACTTCTAGCTGGCCTTTTTCACTAGAATCCACAAAATTATTAACAAATCATTTAGTTCAACACAAAAATGTAATTTTGACAAATTAAAAACAAAATATGGTATAAGGTCCAAAATTCTAATGCATAAAACAAAAGTTTAAACCCTAATCTATGTTTAAATAAAAAAGAAAAACTATTATTCTGTACATGACATATGTCACTTTTTTGTCAATAAGGTAAATGGATAAAATCTTATTTGCAAAGATTATGTAAAAGAAAATTATATTGTCACTCAAAGATAAATTATAATACAAATTACACCTGGAATTAAAGTCCCTAATTTACTCTGAACACTATAGAAAGTATTTAAATAACTATTATATATAACTTAATTTAAAATAAAACATATATTTCTGAGGAAAGAATATATAACTAAAATGAAGATGGTATCTGGATCTTTATCTTCGACTGCAAAACTACACATAGGTAAGCTAATCACAAATTACCTTGGTTTATCACCGAACTGTTCCTTAAACTGATCTAAAGTTTGATCTAACTCATCTTGTGTTACTAAATATCCTCGGTCATGACACAGCTAAAAGAAAATGAGACTTTAACTAGAAACATGTTTCAGAAGCAAAAACACCATTACTTGGGACATAACCTATTATTGAAACTAAGGGAGTACATACCTGCATAACGGTTTTCCGAATGCGCCACAGTTTATACGTTTCAGCGTCGTCATCCATTATTTAAAGCAGCTCCCAAAATAACTATAATCTTTGAATATTTACCAATATAATTATAAATTTGTTTCGAGTCACAAAACACAACAAGACAGCCAAAGCCAATCAAAACTTAAAACTGTTAAAAGTCACAACACATTACGACAACAAACACTCGTAGTTACTCTGTGGCTAATATGATCATAGAGAAGAGTAGAGAAAAATAATATAGTTGTGCTAATTATGATTCTGATAAGAGTCACTAAATTTGAACCCAATTGTTCGTCGTTTGTTCGTTATTGTTCGATTGTAAAAATTGTTTGTTCGTTTTTTGTAAATTTATAATTAACTTGCTGCCCCGGCAGACATGCAGCATTTTCCTGTAGGCGACTCGGCCGTATAGTTAATTTTATGCAGCTGCACGAACATGGACGTAGAATGAGTTTTTCTTCTTTTATATCAATCGATGTCAATTTCAATCCTGGTCTTGTTTTCGCTCCGATCCCAGTTACACTTGATTCTGATTCTGGCCCTGTTCCCGATTTTGCTCTCCGTTCCGCAATTAATTCCGATTCCGCTACCAATTATAGTTCCGATTTCAATAAAGCTGGGTGTTATTATGAAAATAAAATATAGCTACTATTAATAGACGATAGTAGACGTTAGATTTATATGAGTAAACGGACTTTTAAAATCAATGTAGAAGTTCGGTTCAATATTACAAATACATGGTCGAAGCTGGGGACAAACATTAATAGGCATAACAAACAAAACATGAAACATCTCATTCACACTTTACATTTTAATCTGGTCTTTACATTCATTTTGGACCCTTCTTTTGGAAATGATGATGCTGAGTCTATCGTGACTCCCATTCCGCTTTTCGTTCTTGATTTCGTTTCAATGTAATCCCAATCGCAGTTTTACTCCCGATCTCGATTGTGGTTCCACTTTTCATTCAATTCCATCAAATTATCACATTTTAAGGATTTCTTTTTCACGCAGGAACCCTAAAAATACGCGATAAAAAGTACCCAAGCGTAGCTCAGTAAGCTCTTATACCTCCCAGTGAAATTCGCATTGTGATCTGTTCAGCCATTCCGAAGACACCACAGACAAATAGACAGACTGACAGATACAAAGGGCATCTCGATTTAATACGGATTCCGTTTTTGCTCCTGATCTCGATTCCGGTTGCACTTTTGCTTCTGGTCTATTAGATTATCCCATTCCGAAGGGTTATTTTCAAGAAGGAAGCTTAAAAAATATCGCTATTATCAGTATCTTAAGTGTAGCTCAATAAGCCTATCTTCTACTGAAAGTCGCATCGTGATCTGTTTAGCCATTGCGTAGATACCCCAGACAAACAGATAGACAGACAGATGGAAAGGCTTATTTTCTTTCATATAAACCTTGTCCTGATAATAATCAACACAAAAAAAAAGAGTTAACCAATTTGGGATTAAACAAATATTTATTCTTAAGTTGGCCCCCCTTATTAGAGATCTTCACTTTTGTCGGTGAAATTTATAAATTTTGATTAATTATCATTTGTTCGATCACTATTAACAATTGTTCTATCATAAAAACGATTAAATCCTTAATTATTAATTATTTTTAATTTAATAAACAGCCTTTACACTACGGCTGCATTGCGCATGTGTTTGTATTGTCAGTCAGCTTGAAATCGTATTCACTGGTGTTTTTTTAACGGGTGCGTTTATATTTTCTAATTATTTTGCATGCAGATCAAAAAAATATTTGACAAACCATTAAAACAAATGAAATCTCAATTATTTATGGTTACTTTTTTCGTGTAATCAAACTCAACTAACAAAACAAAAAGCATGCACTGAATAAGTTGTGTAAACTGAACGTCAATAATTAAATAATGGTTTTAATAAACGTACTAATTTTGATTCGCATGATATTCACCATTATTTAGTTTAAATGTTTGAACATTGAAACAAATCCGGTCATTATATGTCAAAATATTGTTGAAGTTGTACATTTTGCATATTAGATTCTCAAATAACTTTTGTAGAACATTGTTTTTGTTGTCGTCGCCGTCGGCCGACTTGAGTCCTTTGATCTATTTTTAGATTCTTTCTCTGGTAAGTAATAATGATAATCAGATCGTTCATTGTGACTCTCTGATCAGATCCATAATACCTATTATGTTATAATGATAGAAAACTCAATTTTGAAGTCATTTGAATAAAGAAAAAAAATTATTTGCTCATGTTTTCTTTTATTTAATAGAAAATATATAATTAACCCGGCGTGTATATAATGGGTCTTTGAAGGAACAGTCGAAAATCCGATTTCTCGTTTTTGGGGCTATTGTTTCAATTTTTATTAACAACGGTTTTAAACTTTTGACTTTGACAATTGCTAAGCAAATTAGTAGATACTTCAAAAAGTAACCCAAAATTTTCTAAGACTTTTACTGCAGGCGCATGTGCAATGCAGCCGTAGGGCGATGGCTGTTTATTAAATTAAAAATAATTAATAATTAAGGATTTAATTGTTTTTATAATCGAACAATCATCAATAGCGATCGAACAAACGATAATAAATCAAAATTTATTAATTTGACCGACAAAAGTGAAGATCTCTAGTAAGAGGGACCAACTTAAGGGTAAACATTTGTTTAATTAATTATAAATAAACAAAAAACGAACAAACAATTTTTACATTCGAACAATAATTAATGAACGAAGAACAAATAATAAAAATAAAAAATAAACGTGTGGCATTCGAGGACTGCCGCGATAAAGCTATTGCATAGCATTTTTTTATCAACTTATGCAATTATAATTATTTATTTATTTATGCAGTATTTTTTTTCTTTGATATTAATTCAAGTTTTTTATCACTTTCTTAAATGCACTTTGTTTATTCATATTTAAAACACTTTACACAAATTTTACGCGTGTATCTATTCACCAGCAACTGCTATTAGCAGTTGTATGTATGTATACATATATACCTATGTATACATATATACCTACATGTATACTTACGGGACATATGCAGTGAGTGTGGCATTATAAAGATATGATAGATACCTATACTTTCTCACAAACAGCTGCTTACGTATTCGTCCGATTTCGTGGCAGCTCGTCTCGATCCGTGCAAGCTTCGTACAGTTGTACCATATACATACACACATTAAGCGAACGCTCGGCCGAGCTACTTGGTAGGTGGAGTGGGGTGGGTGTTAGGTTTTATTTTCTTTACGGAATTTCTTGATTCGGTCGCCGCGCTCAAAACCCGCGATAAAAGCTATGCAATAGCTTAAAAAAATCAAAACTCAAAAAAGTGGGACCAAATTCAATGATCCTTCTAATAACTAGGATGTCATTAGACGTTGCCAACAGTACGACACTGAAAAGCAGAAATTCACCAATAAAAAAACAGGAAGAAAAATAATTAACTCAAAACATTAGATTTACTGTCTGTGCGAAAATGAAATATATGTTATACTTTCTTCATAAAATGTTATTTAATTTATTTTTGTTATTTATGAGCAACAGTTATCAAAAATACAAATAAAAAAATCTAGAACTACAAAGGAATTTAAAGTGTATTTTTACATTTATCTAAGCAAATTATTATTTAAATGTTGTATTCTTAACATATGAACTTCATTTATTTATTTTGTTGTAATAAAAGTATGAAAACAGTTGCAAAATGGATCAATATTAAAAACAACATAGACGTAAGAGAAAAATGCACACTTGCTTACTATTATTACATTAAAAAATGGCATATAATTTTTACGATATCTTTGTTTTACATTTTGCAATAACATTTTACATTCACAAAGAAAATAGGTAACATTATTTATTATCTAACGTTTCAATCGAAGGATCATAAGAAAAATGTTCACTTTTAATTACAAACATTACAAGATACGATAATTTTGTTCCTGCAACACAATAAAGCAAAAATTTTAAATTTGAACGAACTGTTCTAAAATAATACATCGGTGGAATGGTTTAACATTACTTTAATGATTTATTTTGTTTGAATGAAGGAAATAGGATATTTTTCATAGTCAAACATAATGTAGTAATGGCATATTATAGTTAATATAAAATTTTAATTTTGTAGTATTGATTAAAATATACACAATTTTTAAGCTGGTTATGTATAGTAATACAATAATTTCTTATTTTTAAATCATAAATCAGGTGACAATCATTAAACATTAAAATATTTTAATGAATAGCAATGTATTATATACTGCACGTAATCTGTTAAAAAACAAGTCGAAATAAAAGTCGTGTCAATTTGTTTCAAATAGGTTTAATTTATGGTATAATTATCTTTTAGATGTATATAATTTTAAAATTGCATAAAAAATAAAATAACTACAACTAACAAAGACGACTATATCAGTTTAAGAACTGAGTCTCTGTTGATAAGCACACAAATATTGTAACAATACAGAAAGTACGAGAACAGTGTTGTTTAGGTATGTTTCTGTAAAGTCGGTTTATATTTCAAATTTTAATGCTACTTTAAATGAATAAATTGAAATACTATATTATCAAATCCTCATTATAGTATACGGTTGAGAACTTATCCTAAATAAATTAAATTTTCCTTATAGAAAATGAGAAATACAATTTTTTTTTTAAAGCTTTAAAGTGTTATTTAGGCATTGCTTAACAGAACAATGTCTAAATATTTTAACATAAAGGCGGAGGAAACTGCAATAAATATAATAATTGCTAAACAGTCTGTTTTAGCACTCTTTTACAGCGGCCGTTTTTGAGCGTGGTACTGTGCAACTTCTCTTTTTTGTACCTCAATATAAAACAAACATTAACTAATAACACGTCAAATTCAATGAATCTAATTATTATGAAATCGAATAAATTTAGACAAGTGAATAGCGCGCGCGTTCATTCCCCTGCTTTAGTGCTTTGTAACTTATCCTTGAACCACCGCGTGAAGGCGAATGCATTAGAGGAACTCTTTCCATAAAAAATAGGTGAGTACTTAAAGTATATATTGCTAACGTAATCATCATCCTGACTCCTCCGTCCCCCATGTCATCAAAAGTAAGCAAAGCAAAGACCTCCACCCCTTTTTGTGCTTACGTAATACTTGAATGGCCCCTTAGTACTTATAGATGTTAAAAATAAAATGAAAATCGAAGTAAATTTGTTTTTTGTGTTCATCTTCAATTGCCTTACCTGTGGGGTGCTTTCCGATTCACTTTTCTTCGTAAGATCGTAGATATATTCATTATTTTTTTTTATAAACATATGTACGATCTATAATAGATTTAATATAAAAGAAAGTTTTTCTATTATATTAAATGTTCAGCAATCGGTCAATTAAAATTTTGTATGTAATGCGCCTTTAATAGTTACCGTAGACATTCTATTAGGTAATTTAGTTTTCATTATGTTTATAACTGAAAACAGTATTTCTACGGTGACGCTACTATATACGAGACAGGGCTGGAGATAGGTATAGAATTTTCTTCATTAATTCAAACAATAAGGAAATGTTTGAAATCCATTTTTCAGATTTTTTTACATCTATCCGAAATTTCTACATATTTAGTAATTTTATCTTTGCTCTCTAGATTACCGCTCGGGCAGAGGATGAATGCGCAAATATATTCGAGGTCCAAGCATAAAGTCACAAGAAGGTCGCCATGTGGTTTTAGTCTGTAGGATCAAGAGTCCGTTATTACTCGTTTGGCTATCCCCAGCTCTCGTGTATCCATGTGGCTTCCTCATGTAATAAAAGCTTTGCTCTATAGGTTGTTTTTATTAGTTACATTATATCTGTAATATACGGTATGTTTCTTCGCGGAAATTTATAATTAGCTGCTGCGTGTTACTATATTTCGCAGACAAGCGTCTAATAGTTACATGTTGTAATAAGTGACACTAATAAAAAATAGTGAAAAATTTAAACAAGCAAAAAGCACTATCTATCTATGCAAAAATGGCTAATCTACTTTTTAAACTGTAGGACTAGTAACGATTTACAGTTATAATAACTATTTACAACAATTATTTATTTTTATGCATACTGCCACTACCTACAGCCACTACACTGTTCTTTATGTACAAGAGAAAAAGAACCATAAAGCAAGGCTTTCTGCACATATATATATTAATAATAAGCTTGCCACATAGGTTTGTTCCGATTATGAAACGCATCAAGAACCATTTGTCATTGCGCTTAGTATTGCCATTCGGATGCCATTTTTTATACAAATAGGTACTTAAAAAGAAACATATATATTCCAATGTAATGTAATCATAATCATTATTAAAACGTTCGATCGTATGATCGAACGATTTGCTTTCCCTAAAGATCGTAAAAAGTAGTATGTCTGTCTGATTCAATCTAAAAAATTGTTCTACAAATTCTTTTTGAAATAATTATCTTATCGTGTAGTATAATTTAACGTTAAATCTAGAAAGTGTTTTAATTTTTTATGAGATATTATTTTGGAATAAATAAAAAGTAGACGAGCACATGCACATTGGCCTTAAAATATTAGTGCTATATACCTACCACTAACATTTCAAGTCTAATGTGTACTCATCTGCTTTTTCAAAATGTTCTAATAATGATAATGCTTAGATTACGTTGGAATATATAAATAAGCCTTGACATATATTAATTGTAGTGGTATGTATTTTTTAGATTCTGCATAATTCGTAAATCGTAATAAAGAAACCGCAATCAAATTGCATTTATTTACACGCCATCTATTAATGTCACATAAGAACGTTTCATCATTACTATAAAAAACCATAATGTAGCCAAATTGATTTGATTACAATAATAAACAGGCTCAACCGGTAAAATACCACACTCTCATAGAATATAATGAGAAGTAGCAGCTCCTGCTGTTGCGTTTTTATAGGAAAGAAATAATTTAACCTGAAGTACCTTCAATCAAATTGCCCAAACATTATAGCTCAAACGTAATGGTCATTACTAACAAATATTGAACTGTATCATACAAGCAATTTTGATTAAATTACTTTGTTATTTAAAGCAAATGGCAATTCTGTTTTTTTTTAGTCGAAAAATCGTTAAGTTGGCATTATTTCTAGCAGAAAAATAATGATATTGTCAAACGGTATAATTTATTCGGAGAACGATAAAATCAGAATTTCAAAGCGAACCAACAAATAAATAGTATTGTCCGAATACCTGTTTATTTACGTTACAACGTAAATAAACAGGTATTCGGACAATACAGGACTTTGGACAAACAGTTTACGTTGAATTGAGTAATTTAATGTGTTAAAATAAAAACAAACAATCGATCTTTCTTTTAAGAATCAAAACTATATAATTATCAGCACTAGAAAGAAGTGGAAAAAGGCCCCTTAAATTATTGTTAAAACCAGCATAAAATAATTAAATCAAAACTACGTGTAGCTATTATAAAATAAAATTTGGTGCAAAGATATATAATATAAAACTTTATTCTAAATCCAAAAACAAAATTAAAAAATAATTGCCATAACAAAGTGCTCACAAAAAAAAATTAAGTAAAGAATGGATATTGTATTGTGTGAGGTGTTAATTTGCGGACGCTTTGGATGCAAGTATATCGCTTATGTTTGCATCCAAAGAATGGATGCAAGCATAAGCGATATTCATTATGCCAAAACTTTGATAGCATTGTTTATTGCTTGTATCGTCAATTTTATTTTTTATATGAATGCAATAGATTAATTGTGAATTTATTGTGCACTGAACAAAATTTCTACTCAAGATGGCCGCCACTGCTCAAAAAAATACAGTCTATTCTCAAAATTTTTAAATGGAAAAACAAAGTCGATTAAAATTTTAAGCGGAGGAAATGGTAAAAAGTTTGTACAAAAAATGCAAGTCCTCCGCTTAGTAGAGTATGTCTCGGAGGGCTTTGAAACCGAACGTAGCACCGTAGCTGTCTTCTTTGATGTAGCCAAGGCCTTCGATAGGGTATGGCTCGCAGGTCTGATTTATAAGTTATATTCCCTCCAAGTACCAGATCGCCTCATAATCAATATTCAAAATTATTTAGCGAACAGACATTTCACGTTTAGGCATGAGCGCATTCACTCGACAAGACGTCTTATCAGAGCAGGAGTTCCTCAAGGTTCCACCCTCTCTCTCCGACTGTACTCCGCGTACACAAACAATATACCGCGACCGTCGTCGTCTGGCGTCCAACTCGCGTTATTCGCGGACGATACCGCGCTCTTTTACGGAAGTAGCAATAGGAGCACCCGATTCACACTCCTCCCCCCTTCAGAGGGCCATTGACGAGCTAGGTCAATGATTCCGGAAGTGGAGGATAGAAGTAAACCCCGACAAATCAGCAGCCGTACAATTCAAATATGGTAAGATTAGGAGTCGACTCATTGTCGACAAAAACACTCCCAATCTTAAAATGTTGGATACGAACATTCCGTGGCAACGGAACTACAAATACTTAGGAGTCACGCTCGATAAAACTCTACACTTCCGAGATCATATCGAGCGTGTTAGAAATACTGCACTTTTCTACAAAGCAAGGCTCGGGGCCATGCTCGGTAGAAAAAGTAAACTATCTAGACGTAATAAACGTACCATATACAAAATGTGCATTAGGACGGTGATGACATACGCGTCTCCCGTCTTCGCTCACGCCGCACCGAAAGCACTACATAGACTACAGGTAATACAGAATAAATTCTGTAGAGCCGCAACGGATGCACATTGGTGTGTTCGTAATTCAATTCTCCATAGGGACTTAGAACTCCCCACTATTTCCAAATATGAAGGACGCATCGAAGCGATTCTTCGACATCGCGGGATCACATCCCAATGCGCTCCTTCGCGGCGGTTGACTATCAACCGCCGCATCCCACCTTATCCGTAGGCCACGGAACGTACTTACCGATCCACCTGACGCTCTTACAGCGGCAGTTGAAAGCCTTAATGACGTCAACGACACGCATGACTGACTTAGAGTAGGTCTTTCCGTTAGTCAGGTCATCGACCTAAGCTCCCTTACTCCACCCGGCCGCCGCTAACCGCCTCCGACCGGGCAGGAGGGAAGGGAACCGACCCGTGACGGTTTCCTGCGACATCCTAAGCCGAGACGACTCCCTCCAGGCGTCGTCCATAGCGCATGTCACGCGTCGTCGGCACTCGCATGTGCCGTCCGGCCGCACTCGGTGAAGCTATCAAAGTCGTCTGACTTGTCATCCGACTCGTCTCGACCGACTAAATAGCATAGCCGACCCAATTACTTCACTTTCAGGAGGAACTTTTTAGTGGATTTCAGTCCCACACTACCCACACGTACGGGCGCGAGGGTGTGCAGGATAGACATTTTTTGCCTCCTCCTTGTCGCAAGAGGGAAACAAAAAAAAAAATAATAAGAATATTTACCTTAAATTCCAGCCATTTTTATAAAAAATCGAATAGAAAATTTAAATTCAGTAATATGAGCAATGTTCTCCTATTTCGAAGAAACGTTATTCTTTAAAACAATGCGGAGAGTTTAGGGCTGACCTGCAGGACCAGCCTAGATTATGTAAAATACTTTATTATCGTTTTTTAAATTATTTGCATTAGATTATTAAATGTTTAGTTTGTCATAAAGTGTATGTTGATTGTCCATCAAAACAATTAATCACTAGTTGAGGCTAACTTAAAAAAATTGAATTTATTTGAAAAACCTATATTTGAAATCAAAAGAATTTGTATTCGGTTTCATGATCTTTAATTGCTTTTTTAGGTAAAACCCTTTCAGTTACTTGTAGATCGTTTTGTATTTGGAACTTCATATCTTATTGTATTTTTTTCTGTTTTATCTAAAAAAGATGCAATTCAATGCTTTTTTGTAGTTGATTTAGTGCTCTAGGCTCTAACTGTGCTAAAGAGTGGAGGCTACTCTACCGAAGTCAATTGTAGGGATGGGCAAATTGAAAAATATATCGATGTATATTATATCGATATTATTCAAAACTATCGATAAATATCGTATAAAAAAATCGTTATTTTGATATATCGATAATATCGATATATTTCGACATGTGTATTTGCACATTGTCAAAGTATTAGTATATCGCAGTTCTTCCGCACGCTCGATAAGCAAAGTTACGTCATCCGTCATTCATGTCATTGTCTGTTGTCATACGTAGTATCTTCTATCTGGTTTGTGGTTATGTCAATGTTATTTATGTTTTAGGCAAAGAGCATAGCCCATACAGCCGATTTATTCATTTATTTCTTTCTAGGCCGCGTTCGCAAACAAGTTAGGGACAGTTTTCAATCAGTGATTTTCTTAAAATAGCGTTTTAAAACTACTAACATAAGAAAATAAATCGCTAATACTGTGAATTGGTATACCAACTGGCAATTTATTTTCTTATGTTGGTAGTTTTCAAATCGCTATTTTAAGAAAATCACTGATTGAAAAAACTGGCCCTTAAATTCCCTCTGTAAAGTGTAAAGTGAAGGATAGCTTTATGCAAAACATTAATGTGCGACTGAAACAGACTACTGTCAGGTAATAATTAACTTGGTTAGCGAACGCGGCCTTAATGAGAACTGAAGTCGAATGGGAGCTCATAAAAAAAATCGAATTTGATATCCGGAAAATAATATCGATTATTAAAATATCGAAATTTAAACATCGACGATAATTATCGCTTATTTATTGAATTAATATCGATATTTTGATATTTCGATATTTTTACACAAGCCTTGTCAATTGTCATTTTGACATTTGTAGCAATTGCGGATGACTATTGAGCTGTCTAAAAAAGGAAAGTTGTTATTTGTTACATACCTCTAAGATTAAACGTTTGTTGCAATAAGTTAAAGTAGTAATTTGCAGTTTGTATAAAAATGGCTGGAATCAAAGGTAAATATTGCATGTAAAACATTTTGTGATTTGTAAAAACCTTAAATTTGTAAATATTTAGTGGTGACTCATTATTGTTACTATAATGTTTTTTTATTAATTGTGTTTATTCTCCGATAATAATATTATTGTACCTTTTTTTTTGTTCTATGATGGGGCTACGTCTTAAATGACAGGGTAAGTATCCTTTATTTAATAGAGTTAATCAAAAATTTTAAAACTGAAATCATTGTCAATCCTTTGTTATTTTTGGATCATATTTTATCTTTACACATTTATGATAGTATTTATGACAAGCTGATCATTGCTTTATGCAATATGTATTAAAAATGTGATTGTAACATTTAGGAAGTGATCGCTAATATTACTAATATATGTATGTATTTCTATTTCAGCTTGATCTCACTTGCCTTTGCTGGTTCAGTTGGGATGACATTTCTTATATTAGCCTGTGCCTTACCAAATTACAAGTTAGTATATCAACCATTTTGTACCATTCTTATTTTTCAAAAGTGTTGCACATTTCGAATTATATAAAAATATATGACTGTACAGAATCATTTATTTTAAATATAGTAAAATAAAAAAAAATGAAATGTAAAATAAAATCAAATAAAATATTCAGATAATATTTCAACTTGCATATTTTATAATACACTAAATTAAATTTAAGTAACATTGTAGAAGTGTATAGTCTAACCACAGACCACCTAGCTATTAGACATCTATACACAAATAGCCATTATTCACTGAACATGTGCTGATGATATTATGACACTGTCTTGATCCATTGTATTACTTAAGTCACTGCTATACTTGAAATGTAATGAGCAGAAATGTATTTAAACTTCTAATTTACAAATATACCATCTATTATGCCCTTGACTAATTAATACTAATTGTAATATATTTGGATAATTCTGATTATTAGATAATAACCAGAGTTATACAAATTGCTGCTTTTCAAAAATTATTTTGGAATGTTTAATATTTAACATTTTTTAGTGATTAGATAATTAAATTTTATAATTAATTTAGCTTTTATTCTTAATATAATTTTATTATCTAATTACTTATATCTTGTTAATATCTTTGACTGAGAATTTTTATATATATATACTAGTTTTTGCTCACGGTTCCACCTGCAAGGACATTAAATGAATTCTTTCATCTTTCGTATTGACTGGTAATACCTGTCAATTATGATCGAATTGTTGTCTTTCAATTTCAGTCCTGGGATCCCAATCTGGATTCCATTTCTGTTCGAAATATACATTATTTACCTGTGGCTCTGTCTACCTGGATATACATCTTTTTATTGATGGATAACATTATTAATCATAATCTTGATCTAGATCCCATTCTCGATTACATATCAGAAGAAACTATATTCTTACACTGAAAACTCACATAATGCCATTTTTTTTTATTATAATATGATGTTACTTATGCTCTTGATCCTGATCTCAGTTCTGCTAGCGATTTCAATTCCAAGCCGATGTTGAACTTGGGCCTATCTTGAATTGTTGTCGAACATTGAACATTGTTGTTATCAATAACCAATTGAGTAAAAAGACATAAGTAAAAAATTCAATCTATGATCGTACAAGCAAAGTCGCAAGCAAAAGTTAGTATCTATAAATTAGATGCTATATGTAATTCTGATGTATAAGCTATACTACTGTAAACTTTCAGCTACTCCTGTTCTGCTATTAAGAGTAATGAACATCCAAATATAAATACCTTAACATTTATATTAAGTAGGTCAATCACTTCTTAATGGAAAAATGGAAAATCATTTCTGATTCCAAACCTGGTTGCATTGATGATCATTTCAGGGTCTTATATTTTTAGTTAGAGTGCAAGCACCCTTAGATTCAAACTTTCACTAGATTGTTGTTAATTCGGTTGTTTCCCAAGATCTAAAAGTTTTCAGATTTTTCCTCAACTCACTATGAAAGGGGAGAACTTGAGGAACTATTAGTAGTATAAGCTGCTATATTATATTTTTATTTTTCTTTGCAAATCTCCAGTCTAGCAAATGTTCTTGTTTTTTGAACTCAATCAAATGGAGGTCCTCAATTCATCTTTAATAAACTTAACAATATCTGATTTGCTTCAAATTTAAATTTGAGTAAATGAAAAACAAACTTGCAAAATATGTATATAGCTGAATTGAGGACATCCTTGTTTTCTCTGAAGTCAATTACAATGAGCTTAAATGCTCTAATGCTTTGTTTGAGGAATTCTTTTGATTTCCTTGGTATTACATTATCGGATCCTGACTTGGATTTATGGGACTACCTCAGAAGTATACCCTTTCGAACAAAAAAAAGAGTTTTCCAAATCGGTCCAAAATTGATGATGTTATTGGTAAAATACATATAGACAAACAAAACCTCTTCCTTTTTGAAGCTGATTAAAAGTCAGTAATAAATATTTTTTTAAAATGAATGTATTTGTATATGTATTAGCACTTAGTAGTTTTATTTTTGAACACCGACCTTCATTTTGTTACCGATTTTAATGTCTGCCGACAAGTGCTCAGTGAAGTACACGTGAAAAGTATCTCTGATCACACATTTCCTTCGATCAATCAATACCGCATTTTGTGATATTGATCGATTGGATTTGCGATATTGCTCACATATGATTAGCCAATCACAGGAAGTCATTGTTGGTATACCTCCTGCTATCTTTTTGACTTTTTCTAAAATATTTAGAATAAAAATGTTACTATTAGGCAACTAGGAGTCAGATGTTCGGTACCTTTTACCAATACTCTCTTGAAAAGAATTACTCTTATTTACTTATGATTTCACATTTTATAATGCTTTCATTCAAATGCAGTATTGGTGGAGCATAGTGAAACAGAAAAGGGGTTTTGGGATATTAGAAAGGTAAATAGTTAATTCTATTACATTTTATTAACTTTTATTGTCATATAATAGATTATCAATAAATAATGAAATCAAAATTAGTATTGCTATGAATTGACTTTTGATTGTTTAATATTTTTTATATTAAAATTTGTCACATGGTGCTCCAAATCTCAGGAAGGGGTGTGATAAAACAACATAAGGCATAGTGTAGTAAATTATAAAGAAGCTATTAATCATCTAACATAAAAAAGCTGCTTAGTTTATATTTTCAGGTTTCTGTGATTAGATTCAACGCAACACCGCTTAAAAAATTACCAAGACTATTTAAAAGGAAATAATTCTATGATTAAAACTGTTATTTTAGTAATTATATGCAAAAAAAAAATCGTATGACTACACTAAAACATGTTTCACATGTTACCAATTTCAGAATAATAATGTTACTTCTCATTTTAATCAGCACTAGCATTCTATTATTTATATTTTAATTTATACATAATAAACATGAATATCCCTTCCAAAAACCCATGATTTTACAATAAAAAAAATAGTATGAAGGATAACATTTTTATATAATAATAGTACAGTGTTATTATTATTTATTTTCGAAACAAAACAGATAGTCTTTAATATGAATAGTAATGAAATAGGTAGTCATTTAGTTATTTTATAAATTGGTGAAATTATTTCAAACATTTTATCGATATTAGAAATATTGTTAGTTATTTTGATATATATTCTGTTTCACTCTGCCCTGCTTTATTCCAATGATCAATTTGTCAAGGCATTAAAAACAATTGGAGCAGGAAAAAAGAATTTATTTTGTAATGACATAGCAATCCATGCCTTCTGCATTCTATTAATTTTGCTTCAGGTATTAGACAAAAATGAGATGTTTTTTTATCCATGGAAATTATAATTAACTTCTTGGTTGATTTGTGATCAACCTCTAACTAATAAGATGCTTATTAGAAAATCTACTAATATGTTTGGATTCATTTAGTTACAATTAGGTGTAATAATATCTACATTCTCAAGGTTATTTTATTTAGGTTATTTTGTACAATACTTTTTAAATAAGCAAATTTAAAAATCACAATGATAATCAAATTTTTTCATTTGAAAGTTATAATGAATTGGTCACTAATTATCTGAACATTTTAAATATATAACATCAATGTAAATTTTTATGCTGTTTGGAAAGTTCAGTGTGAAGTTTTTGACTTTATTATTCAATAACAAAATAGGAACAATTTCATAACAGAATTTTATATATAATATTTATATTGTGTGTGTCATCATGTAGTGTTATATATATTTTTTTAATATATGTTATGAATAAGTTGTTCACATATTTTTCTTTTAAGTAAATAGAAAATAAGTGAACAAAATGTTTAGAGAAAAATAATAAATATAATCATATTAAAAGAACTTGCAGTCATATTGTGATTTGAAAATTTGACAGTAATTTATTCCTCTATCTATCAAAAATGCATTTTGATTAAAAAACTAAAGGACGTCGAAGTCATGCTGTCAGATTTTACACCGTTAGAAATTAAGAGTATACATTTTTTATATATTCTTTTGTTTTATAATTATGCAATGCAATGCTAAAAATATTGTGTACTTATTTGAAGATTTTGCTGAATTAAATTTGTTAATGTTATTTCTGTTTTAGATACTGGTGGCCCTTTTTTGTGGTTATCTTCTATATATTATGTCCAATTCCGACAATGATAGCTCGCCGATATTCAAATGGTACAGATGGTACAAGTAGCTCATGCATGGAAACGGCTATATTCCTCACAATGGGTCTGTTAGTCAGCTCTTTTGCTTTACCAATCGTGCTCGCTAGAGCTGCAGTGGTGAGTATTTTTCATTCATTAATATTTTTTACGCTTGCAATCAATTACTAAAGGAAAGAAAATAACTTATTTTGAAGAATACAATCTATGTTTGTAATTTTAGTTTTTTTTTTGGCTAATAATAAAATATATTGGCATAATTTGTGTCATAATGCTGATTATATCTATTGAGATTTAGTTTTAACCCGAAACCAATGATAAAGATGTCCCTGTTACAATGTATCACTCTATTTTAAGTCACATTACAAAAAAATTGTATTTTTCCATTAAATATGTATTTTACAAATTATTCATGAAATTTTATTGTCTTATTCGTTGTATACATAAATCAAAAAGAAAAACTTAACCAAGTAGATTGGGCTTGTAAGAAAGATGGTCCATAGCTATACTCACTAATGTGAAGTATTCTATCAAAATGTCATTAAAATGTCTCTCTATCAACTGTTTAAATAGTACAAATTTGAAGTATACACTTTTGATTTATTCAGTTAAATAATTTATTGATCATTCTTCCATCTTGATTAATTTAAATTTATATTTTGTAACATTAACTACTTTTATTTTATTCAAAAGTATTATTTTCTTCCAACTTTATTAAAATACATAATTGGTAGGTAATAGAAATTTAAAGTTTGAAAATAATAGATTTACTGTATACATATACTACACTTGAATTAGCTATACAATTATATAGCTTTAAATTAAACATAACCATTTTTAAGATGCATTATGTAGTAGAAATGTAGTAATTCGAATTCCCAATATTTATGTACACAGTTGCTTTTCTCATCGGTGTTTAAATGTTTACTTATATTTATTTTTAATAATTTATATACTTCATTATGCTAAGTTAACATTCAAAATAAAAGTTTTTTATTTACATTATATACACAATCGCAAATTATAATTGTATGAAAACCTAATGAATATAGCAAATTTTATTTGATATACTTTTATTGAAATTTTATAAAAATTTTGAGTGTTTTCATTCTTGAAAAAAAATACATCTAGATACTGCATGTAGTGCTTACCATGCTATTAGTGATATGATAAGCCTTATTTCATAAGCTAACAATATGACAACATCACAGAAAGTGATAGAAGGTGTATAAAATTACACATCAAGATGACTAACTAAAATGCCTGGGTGGCTTAACTATAACATCTGAACGATTATACTCTTATGCAGTGTGTCAGTAACAGTGGAACTGTTAAAAAGTTATTGTGTTTGATGTACAATTTGTCATGTATTTTACTTAATAGCATGAAAAATATTTTACTATTAGGACTTGGAATTAATTCGTAGGGTTTTATAAAAGATGACATAGGTAGTACTGTATTCCTTTCGTACCGACAGTAATTTATTTATCGTAAACCAGCTGATATCAGGTGTCATCGCCATTATTATTTTATTTTAAATACGTAAACAACAACACTTTGTGATTAATTAAAAATGTCAAAATTTGTGCCAAATAAAGTGTATTTGCGGGGAGTTTTGCTTCATTATTTTAATACGGGTAAAACCGCTGCCGAAAGTCATCGGATTCTGTTGGAAGTTTACGATGAACATGCTCTAGCTGAGCAAACGTGTAGGAAGTGGTTTACGCGTTTTAAAAGTGGTGATTTCGAGCTAGATGACAGAACAGCCTGGACAGCCAAAAAAATTTGAAGATGAATTACAGGGCTTGCTTGACGTAAACTCGTGTCAAACGCTTCAAGAATTGGCTACATTGTTGGCAGTTGATTTATCAACGGTAGGAAAACGCCTCAAGACAATGGGAATGATCCAGAAGCAGGGTTATTGAGTGCCATACAGAAGCAGTGTTATTGGGTGCCATATGAATTAAAACTGAGAGACATTGAGAGATGATGTTTAATCTGTGAATTGCTGCTTGAACGACAAAAACGAAAGGGTTTTTTGCATCGAATTGTCATTGGTGATGAAAAATGGATCCATTATGACAATCCCAAGCGCAGAAAGTCATGGGTAAAGCCCAGTCAGCCATCAACATCAGTCGCGAAGCAGAACATTCATAGATCCAAGCTTCTGCTCTGTATTCGGTCAGATCAGGGGGGAGTGATTTATTACGAACTCCTAAAACAAAATGAAACCATAACTGGGGATCGCTACCGACTACAATTGATACGTTTGAGCCATGAATTAAAAGAAAATTGGTCAGAATACAGCAAAAGACATGACAAAGTTATTTTGCTGTATTTGCTCGCCCACACGTTGCAAAACCAGTAAAAACGTCCTTGGGAACGCTAAAATGGGACGTTCTACCTCACCCGCCGTACTCTCCAGACATTGCACCTTCAGATTACCACCTATTCCGATCGATGGCACATGGCCTGACTGACCAGAAGTTCACTTCATACGAAGATTGCCAAAAATGGGTCGATTTATGGATTTCATCAAAAGACAAGGAGTTTTTCCAGCGTGGTATTCGTCTCTTGCCAGAAAGATGGCAGAAAGTAGTAGAAAGCGATGGGAAATATTTTGAATGAGGTATTTTTTGTACTCGAATCAAAATAAATCACAATTTTCATTAAAAAAACGCTAGGAATTAATTCCAAGTCCTAATATTATGAACAAACTTTTTAAAAACATTTAGTATCATTATGAAAAACTTTGGCAAACAAATTACATGTCCATAAAAACATTTTTCTATCTAATTTTCTAATATAATGAGGATAACAGGCTTTAGTTGACCAAGCGTTTACTGCCAGCATATGTGCATTCGCAGCTGAGACTACATGCATATACCGTATAGTACATGGATGCAAATCATGAATGTAATTGAAATTTTGTGAATACTGTAGTCTTCTTTCTCACTTTTACTTCTACCTTTGAAAAAATATCTGAATTAATTTACAATTTAGTACTTAGCATCAATATTGCTGTTTAGTATTACATTGATTGACTAATTTAAAACTGTCTTGTTATTTTTTTTGTTATCAGCTCATTAATTAATAATGTTTTATATAATTATAATATTTCAGATCCAATGGGGAGCATGTTATCTAACTATTGTTGGCAATATAATCGTCTACCTCACAATACTTGGTTTCTTTACAATCTTCGATATGGAAGACTCTGATTATGCGATGTGGTGAGAGATATAGGCATTTGAACGTTATGAGAAAATAATATAAACGGTTTCACCTTTATGGAGTTAGATCGCTTAATCTTAAATAAGAAAACAAATTGTAAACACCAGTATATTTTATACCATATTGATTTTAAAATAGTTTGTCGGTGTCTCAATGTATACTTTATACTTGTGGCTAAGATTAATAAAAACTAATGCTTAAAACAATTACCTGACCTCTACTTCTGTAACAATTCACATTGTAATTTTTGTGTTCATGAAATACTTTGTTTTGTATATTCGTTTTAACTGAAATATTTTGCATTTATTTTTTTCATGTGTATTAATAAATTAAACTATTATAGATCTGGTGTTGGAATGAAGTCTTATACATTTAAAAAGAAATGGAAAAGAAATGGGGAAATAAGACTTTCAAACTTTATTCTCTTCTGTAAATATTAATTTGTAGTAAAATTAAAGGAAATTATTTAATATCTTACTACATTAGTCTTATAGTAAATTGTAATTTAGTTTGACTATGAAATATTTCCACTTCGTTCTTATAAAATGTTTTAAGAAATAACAAAAATGTCTCTAATACAATATTTGTACATTAATAGTAATTCTAATTCTAATTAAACAGAATAATTCAAGTTAACATAAACTTCGAAATATGTTGTTAAAGAATAGTATTTGTTTTTAATGGCTTTATGAAAGGCATTCGTCATTACCATACAATTACCAAAATGTATTTTTTATTTTTTCACAGACTGTCTTTAACCAAAAATAAATATTGAAATTTGTCATATTTGTTCTAATCTTTTTTTATTTATTTTATCTGGAGTCATTTGATACTTTATAATGTATTAAATGATGAAAATTTATTAATAATAGGAATATAATTTAGTTACATAGATTCTGTTTCATCCTTGAGCTTTTAATAATTTGTAGGATGGACTATCCATCTTTGTATTCAATTATGTGAAAAGTAAAGTAAACAATGAGATATTTACTACTGGTGATTATATTTGTATTTTATACATAAATATGTTATCGTTAAAAATCTTGATAATCTGATTTAGTTATATAATTGAATACAATAAGATTGGAAATAGTTTTGTAGTTATTTCATTATACAAAGTGTTCTTTTTAAATTTACATTCCCGAAGTGTAAATTAGTGTATATAAATTTCATAGCATTAGCAATTTGGTCACAATAATAAATAAAAGTGCTTGTAATTGTTGACACTTGTTTCATTTTAAACAATTATAAAATAATTCTATTATCCAAATAGAGGGTTATTATGTATTAGCTATAGATGTTGATGTATCCTTTCCAATTTAAAAACTTAACACAAAGTGTTCTCTAATGTCGTTGTGGAGGGTTTGTTCTACTCACACTTCTCTACAATTGGATCGGTTTTTCATTCTAACTAATATAGTAGCATTCAAGGGCGAATCTAGCGTTCAAATAAAGGGGGGGTCACACATACAAGGTTCAGTCAGAGCTAGCTTTGATTCGATTACAATCGAAGTAAGACAATGACTCAGCCCAGGGGTTGAATTTTTTCATATGGTAGACTTAACGTGTGTGAATAGCTGAATACCGTGACATAAAACGCATGAAGTCTATATGCCATTGCACGATTTTAAGTTAGTATTAGCTGAATGATTAACAAAAGCTAATCAAGCGTTTTATATGCCTATGCGGAATTGTGGAAGGCCTTCCGTCAAAGAGCCAAAAAGAAATAGGAAACGACAAATTAGCTACATTTTCCCAAAATGGCCAATAATGGCTTAGATCATTTACCAGGGTACATGCAAGAAAACAACTCTGTAAAATGTATAAGTGCTTGGGTAAATCCTACATAAAATATGGAAATGCAATATATATCTTTGTTTTAATTAAGGCATAAATTGTTTTAAATTATTTCGTGTTAAGTAATTTGATTCTGAGTTTTATTTTCAGGAACATACTTCAAACTTATCATAATACACTGAGTGTTTAAAAATTTGTAAATTACCTTTATGGCGTGGGATGCCAAATATGGCAAATCGGTTTCGGTAGACTTTTTTATTATTCTCGGAAAAATAATCGAATTAAGGAAAAGTGACCAAAGAGATATTAAAGTGCATGCCAAAGATTATCACATACATTTTTTTTTAAAAAGAATTAAAATTCCATGTAGTAAGAGGTTAAGTAGATCATTAAGTTTAATAGTGGATTGCATGGCTTTTCGTTACTAGGATTTTTCTATTTATTATACTTACTGACGCTGGAGTGTTTACAAAACTTACTAAAATTCGCTAAAGTAGATTAATCCCTTATTTAAGTCTGGGGAAAAACAGATTTCATAAATTGCAGACCAATATCAATACTCTCTTAGCATAATATTTTTAAAAAGTTATATGGAGTCTTATATTAGTTATCTTATTTTTGAGGCATTTAAATTCCAATAAATTGCTTCATATGTTAGTTGGATTCGCTAAAGGTAAATGTATCTAGTCATACATACTGATGTATGACGAGATACATTTTGGAAACTTAAGAAGTTTCCCTTGAGGTCATTAAAATCTTTTTGTGAGTTGTCGAAAGCATTTGATACATTATTCACGATTTGTAAATTAAAGCATTTACGCTTTCCAAATAAGTAATTCACTCAAGTTAATTCTGTCATATTTAAGCAACTGAAGATAGGTTGTGGATGTAACTGGAATATTTTTTTTATGGATCGGCAGTTATAATGGAAGTTTCTCCGGGATATTGTTAGGGACCCTTTTTCTTTCTTAGTTTACCTACATACATGATTTGTCATAAATACTTGGTAGAAAAATTGAGTAAACCTGCTTTGTTTGTGAATAAGACTGCTTTTCAATGATATGCTATGCTTAAAGTTCGGTCAAATTAGTCATAAAAGTAGTGGTCAAATAATAAAAATTCTAGCAAAGCTGAATTTCAGTAAAAACCTTGGGAACACTATCAGAAATAAAGTGTCAAAAGTCCCCATAGATCCCATGTATGCTAAAAAAGTTATTCGGGTTTTTCGGTTTATTTCAGGTTCAAAATTTAAGGGTTTTTCGATTTACTTCTAAAATGGTAAGTTTTTTTCAAAAAAGCACCCTAGACAAAATTATAGATCTTAAACTTATCTATAAAAGTGGTTCTTATATTTTTTTTTGTAAAAAATCACCATTCCTGAGATATTACGATTTTAAAAGCAGCAATGACAGCAGCTATATGCTATGGCTAAAGTTTATACAAAGTAACTGCAGATGATCCAAATTATGATGTTTGTTTTTAAGAATGACTTGTTCCAAAAAATATGACAAAGATTTTGACTATCGTTATTTACATCCTCATACATCCTACCCAGTGGGGGTACAAAGTATAAAACACACAAGATTGAATATCTTCACAAACAATTGCTACCGCAGCTTTCAAAATTTTCTAGCATTATTTTTTTTCATTCAGGTATTTTTTGGCTACGTGGCGACGGTCATATACCTCTTCGGTATAAATGAAATACTTTCATTTATTATTATTACAATAGAAGTTTCCACATCTGTGTAATTCTGCATTATAAGCCATAAGCATTCGTATTTGTATGAGGTTTCAATCAACGCTTTGCTTAAGCATACCTCCAATATTTTTTTTGTTTCGAGTCGGGATGCTTAATACTTTTGTACGTGAACATTCCACGCCGTCTCAGTGCAGGTCGAGAGCTGCCGGCGACAGCCGTCATCGATATCTTAACAAGTGCAAAGCCGACGGCTTAACGTTCCCTCGAAGGCACGGAATGCGTGGTTTTCGATTTAACTCAATTTAGAAGCACGTCGATCAACTCCCCCATGACCGGGATCCGGACTTCCCGGCTTTGAAGACTGCGATCTTGGCCACTGTTCCACTAGCGCTCGTCACCGTTCCGTTCGCTGTGCTAACATTGTAAGCGTAATCGAATTGTGCGTAGTGTTAAACGTTCCTTTCAAATGAATATACGTATCTATTACTAGCGTCTACCACTATAGTTTGTTCTGATCGATATTTCTAAAAAATGTTATAATTTTGCTTTATTTGCTTTTGACTAAATGTAAAACTGTTACAGTTAGTTTAAACTGTTGGTTAATACTGGCGGTAAAATTTGTCGTCCTCAAGAGACGGTAAACTCTGCGATGGAGGAAAGTTTTAAATTCATGGAAAGTAGTGATTATTGCCAGTTTACTTTGGATGAACTAAAAATGTTTGTGAAAATGTAGCTTTAGATAATAGAATTACAAAATTAAGATTGAAGTATGGTAATAAAATTATTATTACAGAAAAGGCTGGAAAATTAACATTCATTTGTTTTGTCGACAATTACGAAGACATTTTTAGTCAAGTCTGGTTTGATAAAAATACCTGAATGAAAAAAAAAAGTTTAAAATTTTGAAAGCTGCGGCAGAAATTCTTCGTGAAAATATTCGGGTAGCTAGAATGTTCGAGGATGTAAACAGCGATGTTCAAAAATCTTTGTCCTATTTTATGGAACAAGTCGTTCTTAAAAACAAACGTCATAATTTGTAATATCTGAAGTTAGTTTGTACAAATATTAGGCATAGCACAATGACTGCTGTGATTGCTATTTTTAGAATTGCGATATCTCAGGAATGGTGTATCTTAGAAAAAAAATCTAAAAGGGTTAATCCTAAAGGCCATCTTTGCAACTTCCCGCTAACTATAAATGATCAGACATGAAATTTCGACGCAATTTACAATAATCAATTTTTTCAAAATGTTTTGTTAACGATATCTTACGTACGAATCAGCCGATTTTAACTAGATCGGCGGCGATTGACGTAGGTTTTTGAGTCCTATAAAAGAACTCGGAACATGCATTCAATCAGATACAAAATTTCGGAGTTATTTAAAATAATCGTTTTTTACAAAATTTTTCGTTTACGATATCACATGAATGAATCAACAGATTTTGACTGGATCGACGGCGATCGATGTGGTTTTTTGATAATAAGGGTTGATTAGTTTTTGGAATCGATCGGTAAAGCCATTTAAAAAATATTCGAAAAAAAACAGTTTTTTCAAAATTTTTAATTTTGAGATTTGTTAAAATTTACTTTTACGAATTACCTAGTTCAAATTTATAAGAAATCTAAATTTGGCGAAACAATTTGAAATGCTACTTGTTTGATTCCAATCGGTTAAGCTATTCAAAAATTATGAGAGGTTTACATACACACACGTACACAGACACCCTTGGAGTCATTAAAAATTGTTAGGGTGGCTTCCCGTGACCTTAAAACGTCGAAATCCTATGAATACTCGATTTTCGAAAAACGGGATAAGGTCAGTAACTTCCCGATCAAGATAATTGACAAATCTTATTACGAATTCCCTCAATCTGATGTAGTTTATAGCTGTACAGCATATATTCCAAGTTTAATAATTACAACATTGAAATAAAGGCGGTTGACGAAAGTACAACAATACAAGTTATAACACTACAAAAATGTGAAGGAAAGAGCATCTACACTACACTATGTCGTAATTGATATTTATCAACTGTTATTCAATATATGACGGTTTTATTAGGGAACGTCCATAAACCACGTGGTCATATTTTAGTCTCTCTAGGACTCCTCCCTCCCCATGTGGCCTCACGTAGCCTTTTCTATGACCCCCCAACCCAATGGAACGTGGTTTTTTTTCACGATACATTAATTTACTTATAAAATAAAATAATTAATAATAAATTAATTTATTAACAGTTTATTTTTTTTCAAATAATGTATTTAATTATTTGATTCCTCTTGTTAAATTAACATCGGATGGTCACTCAAATTATCTTATTCAACAAAATTTTCATCTGAAGAAAACCACGTAGCTTTGCTCTCGACTCCCTCCCCTATTACGTGCCTCAGCGTAGCGCTTAAGCTTATCCCTCCCCTTGGTCGAGCTACGTAGTTTATGGACGCTCCTTACTAGAAACGCTACTAATAAAAGATTATAAATTTAAAAGAAAATATTTTTATCAAATGACGATAGGTACTGAATAAACAAAATTTTTCCGTTTTTTCTAGAGTTCCATTCTTTACTATTTTTTTGATAATGTACTCTTCTTATCTTAATATAATCTTCCTGTGAGTGGAAAATGTTGTGAAATACTTTTAGTCACTTTAAATTATAAATTTAATGGGCTCGACGTATATTTCAGTTATTGCTTGACATACTTAATTTGTAGGTATAGTTTATTTCATAAGATTAGGTTTTACATAAATACTGAAATCGCACGGTGAATATAGTTCAGTAACATATTTTCACAATACAATATATGGTATTTTAGTCTAGGAACGCTACCGACAGAGAGGCGATTGTTAATGGATGCAAAAGGATACAGTTCTATATATGAGAAATATATATTTTTAATGCATCTGCGCTGATTTTCTGATATTTTTTTGGAATTTGTTCTCTATCACAATCTGTTTTATTTATATTAACCTGTCTTACTTTAAAAAATAATCAATTTTTTTACCTATTTCATAAAACGTCATATGATAAATAGATTATTTATCATATGACGTTTCAATCGAAAGATCATAAGAAAACGGTTCATTTTTATACGATTAGTGCAAAAAACGATCATCTTGTAACGGGAACACAATAAGACGTAATTTTTACGATTTGCAGGTGATGTTCTACAACAATCTCTTAGTGGAGCGGCTTAACATTGTTTTAATTCTTTATTATTGTTTTTTGTTTGAATGAATGATCATGGGATATTTTTCTGCAGAGTAAAACGTTATGTAGTAATATCATGATATTATAGTTAACGTTAAATTTTATTATTTCGATTAAAATACACATTAAAGAACTTGACGATTTCTAAGGTTTGTAAAGTATAGTAAATGCTTCTAATTATTTGTATCATAAAACAGGTGACGATAATTAAACATTAAAATATATCAATTTATTATATACTATACAAACTTTAAAATTGCATAAAAAACAAGAAAAATATAAATAACAAAGATGACTTTATATAGAGTCTATATAGACTCTTATATTAGATTAAGAACTGAGTGTCTATTGGTGAGGAAATTAATATTGTGACAACGTACATGTTCGAAACCAAGGTCGTTTAGGTATATTTCTATAAACTCCGTTTATATCTCAGATTTTGATAGTGCTTTAAATAAAAATATTGAAATACTAAATTACCAAATCCTCGTTATGATATACGATTGAGCACCTATCAAAATAAAAAATACCTTTTTATCTTCAAAGCTTTTAACGTGTTATTTAGCCATTTTTGACAGAACATTTCAACAGCATAACGGATACTATACTAAATGCAATGAGTACTAAACGATTTGTCTTAGGACTCATTTGCCGCGGCTGTTTTTAAGCGTACAACTGCGCATCTTCCTTTGACGTGACAACGTCTTAAATTAGGTTGCGGCTGGGAGTCACTTATGAAAAAGTGTAACGCTCGGTAACGTAACGATGAGTCACCGAACGAGAGAGGCCCGCCGAATGCCTTGCGTCTCTCTCCCACTCAACTATGATCGGTCTGCGCGCAGCACTAGAGAATTAGTGCATAGCTTGCAAATGTATTGCAAGTTATTGTATGTATATTTGTATATACGTATGTATGTGTAAAGGTAAAAATAAAATTTTGTTAATATGAAATTCAGTGCGAGATTCTTTGTATAAATTAATGTTTTAAATATAATTCTTTGTATAAATAAATGTTTTAAATTGTTACTATTATTTCATCCTTCTTCCTACTATACGAATGAATATTCACATTAAAAATGATTTTACCATTCAAAGTCGTTGTCACGTAAAACTTTCGCGTATACCGACTTTACGGGCAACCAAATTTTTTTTGTTTTAC